>PVIH01008657.1:50001-89171 GCA_004025045.1 Sigmodon hispidus
TCTGTGTTCATGAAGTTGCCATGGTGTAACCTGGCAGTGAGTTCATTGAAGGAGCCCAGTGTGTGTCTGTGGCGGGGGTGGGGGGTGGGGGGGGTGGGGGGGTGGGGAGTGTAAGAGGTGAGTGGCTTCCATGGATGGAGTAGCCTGTGAGGCTTTCTGGTGACAGGGAGCAGCATCCTGAGTCAGAAAAACTCAGACTAGGGGAGACAAGTTACTGCTGCTGGGGTCTGGCTTTGTTTTGAGAAATGAATGCTGTAGTAAGATCAGAGGAGCATGTCAGTGTGTGTGTCAAAAACGACTCAGGCCTTAGGCTCAACTGGGAAGAGCATTTCTGCTGGCTCTGCTTCAGACTCGCCTCTCTCACCTTTAGAAGATATAGGTCCTTGTCACTCAGCAGGGACGCTGGGAACTGTGAGGCTGTGAAAGCCTGGATGGGGAGTCCTGGGGTAGCACTAGGAACTGTTATACATTTTTAAAATAGCTCCTCTGGGGGCCCTTGTCATCTTTCTTAACATCACACACTGAACCAGACTTAGTAGCTAATTCAGTAATGGTGTTTTGTTTACATGAGGAGTCACTCCCTATCCTCCATTTTCTGAAAATGGCAAACTCTGAAAGCCATTGTCCTTGGTGCTTCTTAGGGCAGGATGTCTGAGGCCCATCTGTGAAACTTCACTGCAGCTAAAGGGCTTTGAGCACAAACCCATGCTACCTGCCCTTATGTGCGTCTTGAATATCCACATGCATTTGTTCTCTCTTGTTCTTCCAGCTTAGCTCAGGACTCAGAGGTTCAGCCAGAGACTCCCCAGCGCTCCCCAGGGTTGACGGTTCATGTGAGCCACTGGCGCTTGGGGACTATAAGGAAAATGCACATTGGTCTCAGTTTTCTAGCCCACATCAGGCACAAATGATGGAGACCTAGGATTTCTCTTTGGTATCCTTGGATCAGAGGCTGTGCTAGAGCAATCACTGAACTCAAAGTCCTTTCTCTTTCTTTCTTTCTTGTCTTGCAAACTCATTGTCATTTGGGGAGTGAGGGGCACATGGCAGCACTTGAGGAGGGCCAGGGAGGACATGGTGTTCTGTGCCCAAGGAAGGACTGTGACCCTCAGAGTTTAGGAGGCTCTGGATTAGTTCTGCCTGGGGAGTGGTCATGAAAAGAAGCTCATCTGGGAATCCAGAAGTAACTCTACTCTCACAGCTAATGAAAAGGGGTTTGGAGAACAAAGCTTTAGGTGGGGTTGTGGTGAAGAAGGCTCCATGTTGTCTTCACTGCTTGCTTCTGTCTCTGGCCCTTCATTGGGTGAAGTGTCTGTTATAGCCACCTGAGTGAAGGCTTTTCTCCACACCAATGAAATCTGGGTAAGAAAGGTGACTGATGTTTTATTGAGAGAGAAAAAAATATCCCCACCATCTTTCAAAATGAGCAAACTAGTATTCAAAGAAAATGAAATTGGTTATATCCTAAGTTGTAAATTATTTGAACTAAGGAGACATACTAAATAGGAAGGAGTATGGACTCTGGGTATTCTGTATGACCAAGGACTTTGGGGGAAGTTTGACACCTCATGTTATCTCCTGCCTGGGTGTCTGGTTCTTAGTGTCATATGGAAGCATTGACAGTTTAGAGTGCATATCGACAAGAGTCTTGTCTGCTAGGTTGCTTTTGGTCTTTCCCTGTTATCTATTGCTGAGTATCTTATTGGTTAATGTGATGTGGCTGGGGCACTATCACACCACTTGGGTTCATGGAGATCCAGGGCTTGCTAAGTCCTGAGGTGTCCCCTGTGAGTCAACTAACTACAAGACAGCCTGCCTCCCCTCACTTGTGTCATCTTGTCTCCACACACTGTGCAGAGCACAGGGAAGTACCTAGTGACATGTGGATATGAAGTGTGGAAAATAAGTTTGGATCCAAAACTCTGGGTTGAAAAGGCCGATAAGTCATTCACTTTGTGCTCCTCTTTTAATCCCCTAGGTACTTGCACTTTAATCAGATAGAAACTCTGGACCCAGAATCCTTCCAACACCTGCCGAAGCTGGAGAGACTGTGAGTCTAGCTTCCTTCTTTAATTTGTAGTCAGGTCCCAGGTCATACTTCCATGGTGCTTTTGCATAAAATCTATCCCTTGGCTAATAATCAGAAGTGGGAGTTTGGCGTTCTGTGTTCTGGCCTGGTAGTAAAATAGGAAAGAAGTCTAGTTATTTCTTGACCTGAAGCACATAGTCGTCAAATTTATTCATATTAGATAAATATAATCGATAAGATGCATGACCTCTTGGTCTTATTTCCACTTGCTTAGGAAGTCTTTTTGTTTATTTGATTTTTTTTTTAATTCAGCTTTGTATATTTTCTCTTTCCACAGATTTTTACATAACAACCGTATCACACACATAATTCCCGGAACATTCAGCCACTTGGAGTCCATGAAAAGACTGTAAGTGTGCATTTGGGCGGCTGCTAGCTAATGTCCACAAGACATCTTCTCTCCTAGCTTTTTCATCTAGACCTTTACGTGGACTGGCCAAGAATCTCCAGAAAAGCCTTAAGAAACATCTATATGCCAGGAAGGCAGGCCTGTTAGATCCATTTCAATGTGAAGAGGCAAGCAAATGACTCATATGTGGCAGCAGACTGATAATTTAATAAGGCTCTTGAGACAGTTTTTTAAATTATGTTTAAATTCTCCCAATTAACTTTTAATTGCATGGTACATATTTTACTGATGAGAATGAAAGCCAGTCTGGAAGCATCTTCATGCATATGCCTCTAGTTCCTTTCCTTGAAATTTATTTATTTGAATAAGCAGACTGATACCTACCCAGTTTTTTTTCTTTTTTAAGGCTTCCTGAAATAATCTTTGCTTACTTATTATAGTAAAATTAAGCTATTTTAGTGCTAATGGAGTTATTTAACAGCCTTGATTGTTGTTCTTTAGTCTCAAGAGCACTTGCCCAGTTATGTTACTGGAATGTGTGATGTCTATAATGGATTCCAGTGCTCATGGGGTTGGCTTCATCTGAGTAAGCTGTTGTATTATCGTCCATGAGACAAAGACTTTTTCTTTTCTTTTCTTTTTTTTTTTTTAAACTTTATTTATTTATTTGCCTTGGTGTTTGCCTGGAACTGGAACTACAGACAGTTGTTAGCTGCCATGTGGGTGCTGGGAATCAAACCTGGGTCCTCTAGAAGAGCAGATGGTGCTCTTAACCTCTGAGCCATCTCTCCAGCCCCGAGACAAAGACTTTTTCTTCAGAAATTAAATTACCAGGGAAGGTGAGTCCACAGTTGGGGTGGAAAGATAGGATGAAAATTCATATCTTTGGTGGATAAGAAGGAAGAAAGACACTGCTAGAAAAATGTCAGGAGGGTCCAAGGCAAAAGATGGGGCAACCCATGGACTGTTCTGCAGATGGATTTCTCTATTACACCTCAGACATCACACTGCTCTTTTAGAGGAATGCTAGCTCTTATAACCTGATGCATTCCTTCTTTTGCTGGCTTTACACTGCTTAAACATGAATATCCTAGATTTAGAGATAAGGGCTAAACCCATCAGAGTTGGCCTTGCTCCTCAATAGCCTCACTGAAATGCCCTCTCTCAAGGAGCAGTCCACATGATATCGCCAGCTCACTCAGCTGGCTGCGTACACTGGACAGGTGTGTCATGTTAAACTGCCCATCTAGGCTCACCTACTACCTGCTTGGTCCTGTTCTGACTGTAAGGTCTTGGTGTTTAGGAGTGGATTACAGGCTGGGTGCCCAGTAAGCAATGGCTCTTATCCAACCCAGTGCCCATTTCTTACCTGAGCTTGGGGTCCTACATCTTGTTTGCCCTATTTCTGCCAGGGGATATTGATTTGTGTAGTGGTGCCAGTTCTTGGTCCCTGCCACCTCTGAGCTAATGCTCTAGACAAATGTGGATTAGGTATGTGTCTTCCCCTGGATACCAGGTTGTGGAGTGTTGTTATCCAGAATTTAATCCCCCAATTGGTCATGCTCCCTAGTGAGTTCCTGTCCCCATTTAGGTCACTCTTTGGGTGGGAATGAGTTGCCTCCTTACATCTGATAGTATTCAGGCAGTGTGCCTCATGACATGTCAAGTGGCAAATATCTCACCTGAACCTCAAAGACCTTGCCTTTGAACAGACCAGATTTCAAAGTGAGGGATCCTGCTGGCTCCAGCTATGGAGACAGAGCTAGTCCCTCTGTGCTGTTATCTGGATCTGCCTTATTCTTGAGATGCAACTCTACTTATCATGTCTGTGATGTTCTCACAGACATGGGCACATTGAGCTGCTCTAGAATGCCACAGAGAGTAACACTGTTGTGACCTGTGTCACTGACTCTCAGGAAAGTCGGTTACTTGTCTAGCCCATACTTGCCATGATTTTTTTTTTTTTTTTTTTTTTGGTTATTTTGTTTTTTTTCTGTGTTTGGATTGAACCTAGGGCCTCCAGCATGCTAGGCAAAATTTCTACTACTGGCTTATATCCACAGCCCACTCCTAGGTTTGAATCTAAGTATTTGGTCACTGATTGACTTTACCTCTCTACTGAGAGCCTTCTCAGGGCTTTAGACTCTCAGGCTTTTCTGCAGATACTACTGGCCTCTTGCAGTCCTTCAGATTCTTTCCTATTAAAACTAATTCCTTACATTAGTGCCCAGATACTCATCATCATTCACATCCCTTGAGGCTCTAGAGCCTGAAACTGGTCTAATCCAGGGTGGGTCAGAGTCTCTTTAATTCCTGGAAATCTTCATGACTTCTTTCCATAGGCGATTAGACTCAAATTCACTTCACTGTGACTGTGAAATACTATGGTTGGCAGATCTGCTGAAGACCTATGCCCAATCTGGAAATGCACAGGCAGCAGCCACCTGCGAGTATCCCAGAAGCATCCAAGGACGCTCTGTAGCTACCATCACCCCAGAAGAGCTGAACTGTGGTGAGTGGGTCCTGGAGTTCCCACTAAAGTACTGTGACCCCAGGAGTCCAGGCTTGTCCTTAGTGGACATTGCTGAAGGACTGACTTGTCTCCTGTCATGGAAAGCTGAAACTCTGGAAAGACAGTGTGTCATTTGTGGGGGTTTCTATGCTGAGATGTGTATCAGGGCCTTGTAGTATCACCTGGCCATGAGAATTCTGATTTGGGTTCCCACCTGTGTGAGTCTCATGTTTCTCCATGGTTTTCATTCCTTGCATGTAGAACGGCCCCGGATCACATCAGAGCCACAGGATGCAGATGTCACATCCGGGAACACAGTGTACTTCACCTGCAGGGCTGAGGGCAACCCCAAACCTGAGATCATCTGGCTTCGAAATAAGTGAGTTATGTGTAGAATAGAAATGTCACTGAAGTCCTAGGGCCACATTAGGATCTCCATGTACTCCCATAGGGCTCCTCATTATTGACAGACACCTTTCCCTTCTCTGTAGGGTAATATAAAGGAAGAAAAGATTTGATACTTTCTCTCTTCTACATAGTAGTTGTGTGGGAGATACTTTTGAGTGTAAGTTACTGGGAAAAGGGTTTTCTCCCCACTGAGACTCATTCTTTCTAAGCTACAGGTCGCTTTCCCCTGGTCAGCCACTGACCTGGCAGCGTTCTGGAATTTTCTTGCCCCATCAAGCGGGATCTGGGGAAGTGCTGTATGTCCGTTTCTGCCCATTTGTTCTCTGCCAGAGCCTCTGGTATTTGGCAAGATGTTAGTAAGTTTTGGATCTAAATCATGATAATGGACTTCCTGCGTTTGGAGGCAGTTGACGTATTTGGTCCATTTATTCTTTGAGGCCTGAGTATGGGGACTATGATGAGTATACACAGGCCCCCTTTGATTTCTGAAGTCTTATTCTGAGTGAAGGAACTTCTTTTCATTCTAAAAACATGATTGTGACAGCCTCAAACCTCGAGGCATTGGTTCATGGACAGTAGAAGGGGTTGCCTGCTTGCCAGCACTTTGGCCCAGCCATGGGAGCCTGCCTCCAGCTGAGTGTTGGACTTAACATGGGAGGGGACTGGTCATGGGGGAGAGGGATATACATGGCTGGATTTAGGACAGACAGTGATGACCATGGTATAGGGACAGAGACCCAGTCTAGAATGAGGTCAGGGTGCCTGGGTATAGGATCCTTGTCTGTGGGTGACTTGAAGCATTTTTAAACATATTTTGAAAATGGAATCCTTAGAGGGAAATCCTAAACACAAAACCATCATATAATCGCCTTTTAAATCCATTTATACCAAGAGACATCTGCCCAGATTGAGGATTTCACTCATGGTCTGGCTCTCTGTGTGTTCATGCCAAGCTCCTTGGCTGTGTTCAGTCTTTCAGAAGCAGAGTGGCCTTCTTGAGAACATCACTAGTTGAGTTTAGGAACAGAAGGTTCAGACACTAACTGTCAAGTCATTCTTGTTCCAACTGAGACTCAGATTCCAGAGCAAACAGAAACCTCTCTTAAAGCTCTGTGTGTAGATGAAACAAATAGAAAAGTGACCACGCAACATTTGAGAGAGTTAAGGGTCACAGTGCAAAGATACATCAGAGTCATGAAGAGCTCAGAATTTTGTCGAGTCTTGAATGTGTCACATTGATTATGGGAAAAATGTAAGATACATTTAACCCTTTAAAAACCTCCATATCATGTGTAGCTCTGGGACTGACAAGAGTTAAAATCTAGGACTGACTACAGGTGGGATTCTAAAGTGTTAGAAGGTTGTATTAGACAGTAGAGGAGCATCCATATAGCTCTTGACCTTTTATAAATGGATGACAGATCGTGAGTCAAAGTCCCAAGGCCTGTCCTTTGGTGCCTGCTCAGCTTGTCACTCACTGAGATTCTCTGGCATTAGTGCTGCCGACCCTTATGTACCCAGGGATTGCTGCCTTCCAACAGACTGTCAGCAGCATGCCCAGAACTAAGAATGGAGGACCAGAGGTCGTTTTGTCTGTTTGAGAGAGGAACATGCATCCAAGGTTGGCTTCTGCCTTGCTATGTAGTGTGGAGGATGACCTTGAACTTCTGATCCTTGAAATTTCTACCTCTCAAGTACTGAGATTATAGGTATGGGAACCATAACTAGCTTCTTGCTTTTAATTATATAAAACTATGCTTCTACATTTAAAAAAACATAATTTATAGAAATAGAGGGAAATGTTTTATTTGCATTTTCCATTAAGTTAGTGTTTTTCTTGTTTGGAATCAGGACCATATTAAAATATTTAGATTGGGCATGTAATAGTGAAAACATATTTGTACTTTCCTAGACATGCCTTCTAAGTCACAGTTGCTGAGGGGACCATACCTGGAAGCAACATATCTGTTGCTCTTGTTCTCTGAGCCTGGCATGTGTTACCTGCGTTCCAGAGCATTAGAACCTACTGTAGGACTGACCCTGGGAAGGGTGCGGTGTCTGCTTGAGCTGTGTGTGAATGCACCTGTCTCTGTCTCTGTAGTAATGAGCTGAGCATGAAGACAGATTCACGCTTAAACTTGCTGGACGATGGCACACTGATGATCCAGAACACACAGGAGGCAGATGAGGGCATCTACCAATGTATGGCAAAAAATGTGGCTGGAGAGGCCAAAACACATGAAGTCACCCTCAGGTACTTGGGGTCTCCAGGTAAGTGGAGGATATTGCATGTGAGGGTTACCCTAACCATCTATGTCCTCCTTTCTTTGTACTCCAACTCAGTGAAGTCAGAGATGGTAAAGTTCCCATGCCAAGTGGCTCGCAAGATTTCTGAAGCATAGGGTCAAAGGTCATTCTAACTCGTCTTAAGCCCATGGCTGCCCCCTTTTGCAGGGGGTATACATAGAAGCTCTCAATTACCACAGGTAAGAAGTTACCAGGGAGCCTGGAGATACTGGCCATGCCTCACTGCAGGTGCCTGCATAGCCACATCAAATGCATGCTTCTTGGCATTGAAGCCCCTGTTTGCTAAGGGCTTTGAATATTTCAAATTGTTTTAAAATACTGATTTTTATTTAGCATATCTATGCTAGAGGTGCTCACATGTCATATTTAAGGTGCAAAAAGTCTGTCCAAACCAGAGGAAACACAGCTGTGGCCTTTGCAGCTTTGCTAGGCATAAGCCCTGTTCTGGTGTGTATGCTCTGTCCATGCCTGTGTTTATTTTTGACTCAGACAATGGAACACCATAACCCAGCAGTTCTCAACCTATGGATCATGATAGCTTTTGTTTATTTTTTTAAAGAAAGACAACATATAACATAAACGATTTACTAGCTCACAATCTGGAGTGATGTGCTAAGGCCCACAAAGAAAGCTGTATATAGCATCTCAATAGAGAACAGAAGTGCTTCATACTACCTATGTCAAATTTTGAAAGAGCATTTTTTATTTAAATCTTGTTTTTTGTTTTTTTTTTTTTTTGGAACTTTTTGGATTAAGGGTTGTGGACCCAAAAGAAACAGCACAGAGGGTGGAAAAACCAAAACTGTATATATGTAATAATACAGGCTTAGGAAATCATGTGTAGGTTGAGTTTCAAGGAAGGTAGTTACCAACAGAAGGGTGCATGCAGTTTCTATTCTTATGTCTATGGCTACTTCTCTCCATGTAGGTCATCTATGTCTGATGTGGTCCTACTGTGTGCAAAATCCTTCCCATGAAACATACTAGCAAATGTGGATTCCTCCAACTAAGATTTCACACTATTCTCTTATTTATATTTTTTTGTGATGAAAGTGATGGTTTTTATATAGTTTAAATATACCCTACACTTTCTTGTGCCAATAAGGACTATCACAAAAGTTTAATCAGGTTACCAGTGTATTTATAAACAAAAGTAAAGGTTCTTCAGAGAATTTAGAGTCTGTCTGGGGAAGAAATACAGCTCTCCTCATAGTGGTCACTGTCCACAGGTTGTGTACCTTTGGATGACCTGAATATGGGCACCATTTTATTTTCTGCACTTTTTCCCCCCATTAATTCATGTGTTCATGTGTGAATGTGGATACATGTGTGCCATGTGTGGAGATCAAAAGGAAATGACTGTTGATCCATGCATGCCTTCTACCTTGTTTGGAACAGGGTCTCTTGGTCACCACTATATACAACAAACTAGCTGGTCAGCTAGCTCCTGAGGATTCTCCTTCTGCTTCTCATATTGCATTATGAATGCTAAGATTACAGATCCTGTCAAATCTGAGGTTGTATGTGCTGAGGATTTAAACTGAGGCCCCTGTGGCAAGTGTCTTATTGCCTGCTGAGCCATTTCCTCACTCCCATCCACATATTTACTTGAAAAGGCAAGATGACAAGAAATTATGTAATTAAATGTTGTTGGATTTACTTATTTTGAAAGTCATTAGGGTGCATGGACAGCCTGAACACTAGAAATATCAAGTAGAAATCTTGTGAAGCTATAAGAAATTAATTGAGAATTTCTGTTTGTGACAGCACGACCCACTTTTGTAATCCAGCCGCAGAACACAGAGGTACTTGTGGGCGAGAGTGTCACTTTGGAGTGCAGTGCCACAGGCCACCCTCTACCGCAGATCACCTGGACTAGAGGTGACCAGACACCTTTGCCCGTTGACCCTCGAGTGAATATCACTCCCTCTGGAGGACTGTATATACAGAATGTTGACCAGAGTGACAGTGGGGAGTACACATGTTTTGCATCCAACAGTGTGGACAGCATCCATGCCACAGCCTTCATTATTGTACAAGGTGAGCATCCTTGTGTGCCATCTGAGTCTTGTCTTTGCATAGCTCCAATAGCCCCTGTAGCTTTGTTCTGCCTGTACCATATCACACCCTCTCTGTGCCACTTAACTTACTCCTTCCCTTTTCTTTGTTTTTTTAAACAAGGTCTTTTCAGCCTAGCCTGGCCTTGAACTTTTGATCCTCCTCTCAAGTGTTAGGATTAAGGTATGCACTACCATGCCTAGCTGTTTTGATGTGTGTGTGTGTGTGTGCTCGCACGCATGCTTGTGTGAACATGCTTATGCCCTGGAAATTACCAAGTAGGCTAGGCTGGCTGGCCAGGCTGGCTCTCTAGCACTTTGCCCCACTTTGTTTTATGTGGCTTCTAGGGGCTGAGCCATTTTTCTAACTCCACCTTGTTTTATTTATTTACTTAATTTTATGTGTTTTTCACATCATGTATCTTGATCCTATTCATTCTCCATCCCTTTGCATTCATCCTCTTTGCCCCTGTACTCCCTCAAATAAAACAAGAGAAAAAAGGAAGAAAGTGGCACCCAACAAGTCATGCCATATACCCCTTTGTTCATACATATCTACTTGCAAGTGTTCATTGCAAAGAATCATTGATCTGGTTCAAGGCCCTGGTCTCCATTACATGTTTGACTCCCACACTAGGATTCTTCCTGGACATCCCCAGCCACTCTGTTGTGGGGATCTTGCAGCTTTGGGTCTTCAGGTCAGGTTCTTTCATGTGCTCCAGCAGATCATAGATGGGGTTGATGTTGGGGTAGGACAAATCATAATCCCGTGTCTGAGCCTGGTCACCTATAAAGTTGGTCCATCAGATGGGAAATGGGGACAACTCTCCCATAGTCACAATTTTTGAGCTGGCTATTCTACACCTTTGATAACAAAGTTGGCTCTGTTGTGCTGCCCTGTCGAAGTGCAGGGCCTGATCTCTCGAGTGTTGCAGCTGATAGGGGTCAGAGATGGCTGTCCCAGTCTTATGACCACAAGGCCATCTCTCCTATCTGCCTGTGACATTGATGGGGGAGCACTTTTCCCCCACTCCTGTCACCATGGTCACAGTTTCAGGGCTGGCTCTCTTACACCTGTGCTAACAGTTTAAGATCTATAGCACCCATTCCATTTAACCTATCACACCTGGTTTGTTGGTTAGATAGCTTTCCTTAGGAGGATAGGACTTTGATGTTGTAATGTTCAGAGAAGCTAGGTACTAGTATCTCTGACTATAGACATGAATACTTGGGCATTGAAAGTAAATCAGTGCATATGTGATGCACATAGCTCTGAATGTACTCTGGGGTCACAGTGGTAGTGAGTCAGCGTGTGCATCTTGCATACAGTTTTGAATATACTGACATTAGAGTAGTATGTATACAGTATACACTGCTAAGGGTATAGTGGTCGTGAGCCAGCTTGAGCGCTTTGCATACAGCTGTGACTTTTCTTAGATTGCAGTGCCATATGCACCTTGTACATACCTGTGAATGCAGACCAAAGTACAAATATCACCGAAGTCCAACTTGGTTGAGTTTTATTGGGGTTATTTATAATGGGTAAGCAGAAATGACTCAAAGACATCTGTATCTCTAATGTCCACCCAAGTATGGGTGATAGCTCACAAAAGCAGGAAACCCGGAGCATACTGCACAGCCTACAGACAGCTGAGCAGTTTGAAGAGTATCCTTTTCAGTTGGCTCAGTTGGTCTGAGCATTGTCTAAATAGCTCAACTGATTTTGTCTCTTCTAGTCTGCTTGACTAGTCTCTGCTGCTTTCAAGCTGTTTGGCCTGTATCTGCTTCTTCCAGATGGCTGGGCCTGTCTTAGAATCTTCTCTTAGCCATGTAATTGTTCATATACGCTTGAGGAGGAAGAGGCCTAATGAGTCTGGTCAGCTTGGGGACTTCCTGAAACTCTTCTGAGTGATTTACTTCTTGCCTTGACAAACTTCCCTGTGTGTTCCCCTTTCCCTTAGAACATCCTGCTGCTTCACCTTCCTTTCCACATCCTATACCTTAAGTTTCTCTCCAAGGTACCCTTGGTAAAGTCCTTTTGGTGTGCTGCTATTTTACACAGTCACTTTACAGGGTATCACAGTGTCTCATTTAAGTGTTCTTCCCCTGCAGCCCTTCCTCAGTTCACTGTTACCCCTCAGAGCAGAGTGGTCATTGAAGGACAGACTGTGGATTTCCAGTGTGAAGCTAAGGGCTACCCTCAGCCTGTCATCGCCTGGACCAAGGGAGGTAAGATGTTACCCTGGGCCCTCTACCTTCTCATTCATCTAGGACATAAGCTATTGTCCCTGGCTTAGGCAAAACCAGTATCTTTCCAAAAGGGGTGAGCTGTAGCATTGGAAGAGGATGAACCTTAAAGTGCAGCATTGGTGGTCACTGTAGGCATCATGGATTAAAGCTGTTTTTGCAGAAGGACTCAGGGTGCATGTTGCAGCATCTGTACTTTGGTTCACAGCATGAGGGCTGTACTTTTCTAGGTTCCTGTAGAACCCATTAAAACAGAGTTTAACCCCTGATTCTCAGAGCTGTCCCCATTTCTGCATTTGGTATGTGATCACTTAATCAGTTCATGGTTCCTGTGTTTTGATAAAAGCTCATCAGGTTGGGTGAGAGCAGGAGCTAAGTTCACTGAGGAAGCCTTTGTAGGTCTTCAGTGTTCCTGCCCTGGAGCCTAGGCAGGGACCCTGGAGATAATCTGCTAATCTTGGCTTCAGCCAGAAGGTCACTGTATCCGACCTTCTGAGGAACCCTGCTCATGGATCTTGAGAAACACAATGAAATATGGGCCAGCTGCACACTTTCTCTTGGTTGGCTAGGGAAGCTATCTGGTGAAAAAGTTTATCCACAAAAACATGTGCCAATATCATCTACTTCCAAGGGGTCTTGACTTCTATGCACTCTGTGTCCAGGTCCTCTTTCTGTCTGTTTTCTTAGGTATAGCTTGGGGTCAGCCCTACAGGCACTCTGAGTCCTTGTCTTCTCCTCACCCCTAATTTTGCTGTTTGGCTCTGTTTTTTGTAGGAGCCCACATGTGGATGTTGAATAAGTGCCTGCTTACTGCAGCAGGAGTGTGCATGTGGTACTTGATTCCAGAAGGCCAGCCTAGTGACACTGCCACCTTCAGATATAGCATTCTCTCTAAATTGCTTATCTTTGACCCTGAAAGCCTCTATCCAGGATGACTGATGTCTTGCCCCACTTTGTAGGGAGCCAGCTCTCAGTGGATAGGCGGCACCTGGTGCTATCTTCCGGCACACTCAGGATCTCTGGGGTTGCCCTGCATGACCAAGGCCAGTATGAGTGCCAGGCTGTCAACATCATCGGCTCCCAGAAGGTTGTGGCCCACCTTACTGTACAGCCCAGAGGTAGGTGCTATTGACTGGGTAGATTTGTGCATGCTTGTCATCAGTGACACACTTTCTACAGATGACATTAGCATCAATATTGTGGTTCCAGTTCTTCTGCTCACTGTGTTCTGTTTATATTCATGGCATTTGTTTTTCATGAGGGATTCACAGGTACTTATATCTTTATTTCTTTTGTTATAAAGACATTTATTCATCTTCTACTGGCCTCAAAGAGGCTGACTTTGTTATTGAGGATACTAGGGCAAACAGCTAGATACAGTCTGGGGCTCTTTATATTTTTAAGGCCTTTGAAGATACCATGAACCTTATTTTGTCACTTAGACCCATAATATCCACTGTGGGTTTTGTGGACTTACACTCCTGCGCTTGCTGGTCAAACTCAGAATGCACAGGTGCAGTTCCTCATGGTGGGATCCCACAATGGTGCCTGTCAGGCTTCCTTTCCTGCATGTAAAGTCTTGAACATCAGGATCATTCTTCTGTCAGTGGGCCATACTATACACACTGCATGCTGCTGCCTCCTGGTAGTAGATATGAGTTGAGGAGTACAGGCAAGTATGCTACAGATTTTTTTTCTTTTTTTTTTTTTTTTTAAAATCTTAGCTAACAAGACCTTAGTACTTAGTACACTTGCAAGGCTTTGTTCTTCTGAGCTTTGTGGTGTGAATCAGGTGCTGCCTCATTCTCTATGCTTGCTTCCTAGTCACCCCAGTGTTTGCCAGCATCCCAAGTGACATGACTGTAGAGGTGGGCACCAATGTACAGTTGCCCTGTAGCTCCCAGGGGGAACCAGAACCAGCCATCACCTGGAACAAGGTAAGAGCTGACACCTTCCCTGGGTTCTCTAATGCAGGAAGTGTGTGTCTAAAGTATCCAGAAGGCAGTCTTAATAATAAAGATAACAAAAACAAAATACACACTCTAGCATAAGAAGGAAAGAAAGTCTTCCATCGGTCTCCAACTTCAAGCAATGAAGCTGATTATTTGTTACTTAATTTTTCTTTGCTCTTTAACTTTAGCCCACTGTTAGGCAGATATTATACACAAAGGAGCTTACTGAGATGGTATAGTGACCTCACTAGGGTTTCCACAGAGTACCAGTTCTCAAGGCTCTCCAGCTCCTTCACTGCCACTCACCTTCTCCAGAATGGCACAGCTGTGGTCTCCAACATGGCTTACCAGTTATGTCTAGCTCATGGCCTCCAGGAGTTATGTTGGGTGCTCCCAATATAGTGGGTTCATTTTTGCACATGGCTCTGTTCTCAGCAAAGGACAGGTATATGGAAGACCTTACCACTTTGAATTTGACTCCAGAGAATAATAATAATGTTTCCTTCCCTGAGAAGATTGGGACAGATGTAAACATAGCCTTAGAGATTTTTCTGTTTGAGTCTTAACAGTGGATAGATATTCTTTCCTCCCAGAGAAGCAACTTCTGTTCCCAAGTCTTAATGCAATATCATTTTTATTTATTTGTTTATAGGATGGTGTTCAGGTAACAGAAAGTGGAAAGTTTCACATCAGCCCTGAAGGGTTCTTGACTATCAATGATGTTGGCACTGCGGATGCAGGTCGCTATGAGTGTGTAGCTCGAAATACAATTGGATATGCCTCTGTCAGTATGGTACTCAGTGTGAATGGTAAGATGTGTATGCCAAGCACAATGCATTGTCTCAGAGGGCTTGGGGGATATAATATCAGGGCTGTATCTTCATCCTATGAGCATCCATTTAGGATATGTACTGGTTAGTTTTAAATATCATTGTGACACAAGATAGAATTACCTAGGAGAAGTTTATTCAGGAATTATCTATATAAGATTGACTTGTTGATATATCTGTGGGTGATTGTCTTGATTGTAAATTAATATGAAAAACCAAGCTGCTGTGGGCAGCACTATTCCTTGGGCAGTGGTCTTCGACAGCATAAGAGAGGAGAAAGGATGTATTTGGGGTTTTTTCTCTGCTTTTGACTGGAGTTAATACTTTTAAGTTCCTCAATAGTGAACTATGGCCTGCAACTATAAACCAAATGTATCTTTTCTTCCTTAAGTTGCTTTTTGCCAGGATATTTGTTATAGCAGCAGAATCAAATGAGAATATGGTGCTAGAATGATTCAGAAGACAGAATGCTTGGCCCTAACCTGACCAATGACTAAGCTTCCTGTGGAGTATCTTTCCCTTCCTGTAGTTTTTTTTTTTAACTTTCAGCAGCTCTTCTCATGCTCAATAGTGTAATTTATAATGATCCCTGCAGGTATCCCATGCCTCCTAGTTGGCTATGGCTACACGCAGCCTGAGATGTTCCTCATGCACATGGACTGTCCTTTCCTAGGGTAATAATTAGGCAAAGTGTCAAGATTTCATTTCTGCATCCTCCCCCATTTTAATTCTCCTCTCTGCCTATCTTGCTTAGCTTTGGGGAAGAGGAGAACCAAGAACCCTGCTCAGACACAGGAAAGAGAAGAAATTGATGAGGGAGATCTGGGGTCTAGAGCTCAAGGGAGGAGTCAGGGCTGAGTATATAAACACCTTGGGACAAGATACAATCCCTCAGGAGAACCTAAAAACAAGAATAGTCATTCTGTCCTGGTGTGTCCAGCCATCAAACTGCCAAAAAAGGAAAAGTCAACAAAAAGATATTCTCCAAATGACCAATGAGGAGATGGAGTCAGAGCAAGGATTGTATGAAATAGGTAGATTCTGTACCTGTCAGTCACTACGGAGAAAGAGTTAGAGGAAGAGAAAGAAAGACAGACGATCAGTGTAAACAAGAAGGCAGTATGTATAAATGCACCAGAGACTGATAGAAGTGGCTAGTTCCTAGGATATTCCAGGCAGTGGAGGTTTGCCTAAGCAAGGAAGTCTATCCCAACCATGTCTTGTCTGTCCCAAGGGAGGAGGTCCATGCCAGCAGGGGAATCCATCCTAGCCACAAATTGTCTGCCTCAGGGGAAGGAAGTCCACCTCAGCAACCAAGTAAAGGATCATTTCAGAAAGATCTCTTCAACTGTGTCCAGGCCATGAGGAAGAAAGGAGAATTAACCATTGGGCTAAGATGAAAATGGCTGAGGGTAAAAGATTAGTTATGGTTATTAGTTATGGTTATTTGTGCTTGGCAAAGACAAGAACTACTTACCAGTTCTTATGAGGTGAGAACTGAACAAGAACTGAGAATCACACTGGTCTTACTGCCAGCATTGGAAGAGACAGGCAGAGCTCTGTGAGTTTAAAGCCAGTTTGGTCTACATGGTGAGTTCTAGTTTATATCTACATAATTGTAGATATATAGGCAAAGAGATATAGATGAATAGATATATGTGGATGGATACTAAGACCTTGTTTCCAAAAAATGAAAAAGAATCAAAGTGTGAAACTTTGATGGAGACAGGTTGCATTGTGTTACATTGACTGTGTATTGTGTGTGTATCTGTGTGGTATGTATTATGGTGTAGGCTTATTCTGTGTGCTATGATGGTGAAATATGGTGTGATGTGTCTTCTACAGTGTGTTGTATTGTAGAAGGAAGTTTCTGGCCCATCCACCTGGTGGTCCAGACCTACAAACCTGCAGTCCCAGACTGACTAACTCCAAATAATCACACAAAGGCTGATATTAATTTCATGCTGATTGGCCTATGGCTTAGGCATATTGCTAGCTAGCTCTTGCATCTTAATTCAATCCATTTTTAGTACTCTATCTTGCCACATGGCTTACCTGTGTTAGTTTACATGTTGATTCTTGGGCAGCTGGATTGTGTCTCTTTGACTCTGCCCTCCTTCTGCTATCTATGCTTCGATTTCCCCGACTACTTCTAAGGTGCTTGGCATAAGCCATGACAGTTATTTTATTAATGAATGATATTCACAGCATACAGAAAGACATCCCACATCATCGTATGGCATGTTTAGTTTATTCTATATACTGTGTTATGTGCAGACCATCTGGTTATCTAGATATGTGTCTGTCTGTCTGCCTGCCTGCCTGCCTGCCTATGGACCTTAATAAAGATGTTGTGATGGTGATCACACAGACAGGAGTAAGAGACTGGCAATGGAGGAGAAAGTAAAGAGTAGAGTCCAACATTGGAGATGGTTGTCCTTTTAGAAGAGCAGAGCCTTTTAGAATGAAGGCACTTCCCCTGGTATCACTGTCCACCAATGGATCTGAGGAGCCTCAGCTCCCCACAAACATCCTGTTGGGTATAAACACTTACATTAGTGCTACAAAATGTTTTGCCACTTTTACAAGATATTATATAATTTTTCAAAATTAAGGAATATAATGGTTTCCATACTGTTTAAAAACAGCTTCTAGGGGGCTGGAGAGATGGCTCAGCGGTTAAGAGCACCATCTGCTCTTCCAGAGGACCCGGGTTCGATTCCCAGCACCCACATGGCAGCTAACAACTGTCTGTAGTTCCAGTTCCAGGCAAACACCAAGGCAAATAAATAAATAAATAAAGTTTAAAAAAAAAAAAAAAAAAACAGCTTCTAGTAAAATTGATGATGAAATAACTTGAGCATTGGTTCAACATGCAGAAATATCTTTTAGATGAAAGCATGACTTATGTCTAGATGATGTCGTGTCTAGACATGGTTGTATGATTAAGAATGTAGTGTTTATTTTTTTTTTCTAATGTGACTTCATGTTTTCCTAGTTCCCGACGTAAGTCGAAATGGGGATCCTTATGTTGCTACCTCTATCGTTGAAGCCATTGCAACTGTTGACAGAGCCATTAACTCTACACGGACACATTTATTTGACAGGTATGATGGTCAGGGCTGTGGTGTTGGCCTTGGATAGGGAGGGGGTGGTATGGGATGCAATGCATGTTTTCCTAGTGCATGGGTCTTTTACCTGTTTCACTCCCCAAGCTTTACTTTAAAAGTCCTAAGAACTTTATGAAAGCCATAAGAAGCATCAGCTAACTGTGGCTTCTCTGGGGTTAGAATGCTAGCAGGAGGTGTACCTTTTTCACAGGCTCTGGACTGTGATTCACAATCAAAACATTTTTAGAAGACCTGCCTCATTCTTTTGGCTTTTTAGAAACAATTTGGCAAAAACAAAATGTTACTTGAGGTGGCCTGTGGATCCCTCCATGTTGGCAGTTGCTACAGATTCTCTGCACCTTAACTGAAATGCGATGCCTGTGACTCTCTCTCTTGACTTATTAATGGTTTGTTTTCAGTGTCTTTGGTTCTTGTTTGTCTGTTTGTTGCTCTGTCGCCTTCCACCTGGGATGAGTAAGGTACAGTGCACCATGTTGTCGAATGTAGCGATAGAAATTTAGAAATATCAGTACACTTTTAGTTTCTGGATTTTGTCCTGTGATTTATCTCATTGATTCTCTCCCTCCCTCACTTCTGCCAGCCGTCCTCATTCTCCAAATGACCTACTGGCCCTGTTCCGGTACCCACGGGACCCCTACACAGTGGGACAGGCCCGGGCAGGAGAGATATTTGAGCGGACCCTGCAGCTGATCCAGGAGCATGTTCAGCATGGCTTGATGGTGGACTTGAATGGAACAAGTCAGTACCATGTTCTTCTACCTTCTTACTTGAGCATGAGGTAGCAAACACACCCTGCTGCATGTACATTGTGTGAGAGGCCTTGGTCATGCCTGCATTAGTATCTGAGCCCACCTCTTCCCTAGTTAGCATAGGCCTGGTGTCTCTTTGTGTCAGCTGGGGACTTTGACCAATGTAGGACCTGATTAGCTAGGTTATGGCTGATCTGTGTCTGTGCTGGGCTTGCTGTGTGTCCTTCTTCTCACATACAGTTCTAGTCCTTGTGTGAAGGGGAAACTTCATAGGACAATCTCGAGGTAGCTGGTGTTTCCGATTGCTTCTCTCAGCCTGGAATTCCTCATGCCCACTTGCATTCTTGGATTTTTTTGTATGGATATTTGAAGATTATCTCCTGTAAGAAGGAGTTCTCTTACAGCCTTTAATATGTCCAGACTAAGTCTCCAGAGTCAGACATAGTGTAGAGATACTTTAATAAAAAGATTCAGTGCTGACTTTAACCAGGAGAGAGACAGAGAAAGAGAAAAAAAAATATGGACATGCATATGTATAGGTCGTGTGTACCTGAATATGTTCATATGTGAATGTGAATGTGCCCATATGTGAGCAAGTATCTCTATGAGCATATCTTGCATAGGGGCATGTCATGTGAGTGTGCAGGCAGCATTGTGAATGAGTGTATATGTGTATGTGTGTGTAATTATGAGACTCAGTGTGTGAGTGCGTATGTCCTCAGATGTGTATGTATAGGTGTGTACATTCACAGATGGCTTTTCTGAAGACTCTGGAATATTCTGTAGGGAAGGGATAGTGTGGTGTAGGTGGAGTTTTCCCATCCCAGGAGCTGATTTCAGATTACCACATAGAGGCTTATATTAATTGTATATGCTCAGCTGATAGCTCAGGCTTATTACAAACTAGCTCTTACATTTAAATTAACTCATTTCTATTAATCTATGTATTGCTGTGTAGTTCATGGCTTTACCTGTCCTCTAGCATTTCTTGCTTCCTGGGTGGCTGGCCAGTCTCTTTCTCTCTGTCTCTGTTTCTCTCTGGGCCATGCTTCCCTTAAGCAGCCTCACTCTGAGCGCTCCACCTATAATTTTTGCCTGGCTATCAGCCAATTAGCCATTTATTAACAGTGAGCATAATCCATAACAGCTTGGCTATGCTGATGTCTATAGACAGCATTTGATGAAACTGAGCTCTGAGCATGGGATCCTGAGGTCATTGTGTGGCTATACTTGATGACTTTAGGAAAGATCATGGACATTTAGTAGAGGCATGCTGCTGACCATCAAGGTGCAGTTCTTCTGTAGCTGGAGGACAATCTGGAGTTCTTGATCAGGAAGGCAATCTAGTAGGAGCCTACCCCTGGCTAGACAGGGTGAAGGGTCTTATGATGGATTCTGTGAGGTTCAAGGTCAGTGTCATGAACAATGTCCTGGGGTGATGGCAGAAGAATGGAGAGGATGGCAGAATTCTGATAGACTTGTAGGAAGCCTCATACATGCAGATCCTTCAGTATAGTAGTCAGTACAATATACAGTGATGATCATAGGGAAGCTGTTCCATAAGGAGAAGACTTTCTGTGGCTGGTGTAGAGGTGCATTCTCTGTCTGTTTCATGAAATAATATGAGATAAGGCTGAAGGTCCTCAGTTTTGGACCTCTAAATGTAACAGGCTTCTTACAGAACCAGTTTCATTATTGGAACCAGTGAATATAAACCATAGTCCTGATGGTAGAACATTGAAACTGTTAGCAACTGTGAGCTGAGCAGGAGGGTGTACATGCTACTAGATCAGATGCCAGAGCACCTTGAGGCACCAGCTGAAACACTGAAGGCAGTGGTCTGCACCATTGCTGGTGGAAGTCAGTATCACCCTGCTGTGTTGCAGGTTACCACTACAATGATCTGGTGTCCCCACAGTACCTGAGTCTTATTGCCAACCTGTCAGGCTGTACTGCACACCGTCGTGTGAACAACTGTTCAGACATGTGTTTCCACCAGAAGTACAGGACGCATGATGGTACATGCAACAACCTGCAGCACCCAATGTGGGGTGCCTCATTGACTGCCTTTGAGCGACTGCTGAAGGCTGTATATGAAAATGGATTCAATACCCCCCGTGGCATCAATCCCCAACGTCAGTACAATGGCCATGTACTTCCCATGCCCCGCCTGGTGTCCACCACACTGATTGGGACAGAGGTGATCACTCCTGATGAACAGTTTACACACATGTTGATGCAGTGGGGCCAGTTTCTTGATCATGACCTGGACTCCACAGTGGTTGCCCTGAGCCAAGCCCGATTCTCTGATGGGCAGCATTGCAGCAGTGTGTGCAGCAATGACCCTCCCTGTTTCTCTGTCATGATTCCTCCCAATGACCCCCGTGTGCGAAGTGGGGCCCGCTGCATGTTCTTTGTGAGATCTAGCCCTGTGTGTGGCAGTGGAATGACATCTCTGCTCATGAACTCTGTGTACCCTCGAGAGCAGATAAACCAGCTCACTTCTTACATTGATGCATCCAATGTGTATGGCAGCACAGACCATGAAGCTCGCAGCATCCGGGACCTGGCTAGTCATCGTGGCCTGCTGCGTCAGGGCATCGTGCAGAGGTCTGGCAAGCCTCTGCTCCCCTTTGCCACAGGGCCGCCAACCGAGTGCACACGTGATGAGAATGAGAGCCCAATACCATGCTTTCTGGCTGGTGACCATCGTGCTAATGAGCAGCTGGGTCTGACCAGCATGCACACACTGTGGTTCCGGGAGCACAACCGCATTGCAGCAGAGCTGCTGAAGTTGAACCCACACTGGGATGGAGACACTGTCTACCATGAGACTCGTAAGATAGTTGGGGCAGAGATACAGCACATTACCTACCGGCACTGGCTACCCAAAATCCTGGGGGAGGTGGGCATGAAGATGCTTGGCGAGTACCGAGGATACGATCCCAGTGTCAATGCTGGCATCTTTAATGCCTTTGCCACTGCAGCCTTCAGGTTTGGCCACACTCTGATCAATCCTGTGCTCTACCGGCTAGATGAGAACTTTGAGCCCATCCCACAGGGCCATGTGCCCCTCCACAAGGCCTTCTTCTCACCATTCCGGATTGTCAATGAGGGGGGCATTGACCCACTTCTCCGAGGGCTGTTTGGAGTGGCAGGCAAGATGCGTATTCCCTCTCAATTGCTAAATACAGAGCTCACAGAGAGGCTGTTCTCCATGGCACACACAGTGGCCCTTGACCTGGCTGCCATCAATATCCAGAGAGGCCGGGACCATGGCATCCCACCCTACCATGACTACAGGGTTTACTGCAACTTGTCAGCTGCTTACACCTTTGAAGACCTGAAAAATGAGATCAAGAGCCCTGTGATCCGAGAGAAGCTGCAGAGGTAAGCACTGGTAAACTGGGGCACTTTTAAACATTTGTGAATGCCAGGTGATCTTGGCTATGAACTGTGGTGTTACCATCTTTGAGTTCAAGTTTCTGTGTTGGTTCAAGGTAGGTGAGAGAAATTTCTGGAGGCTGAGATTAGACAGCCAGTGGCCTGCTGTCTGGGATGCTGCAGTGAGCCTAGTGTTAGGTAGAGGCATGTCTACCAGCCTTTCTGTGCTCAGGTGGTGGACTTTGAAAGCTGCTAGACAACTTCTGTTGAGATAGTTGTATTTAACTGGGTAGGACAGATAAGAGTCAATAGTAAATGGGCATCAGTTTCACTAGCCTCCTGGGCCTGGCTCGATCCATAACCCTCTATGCTTTCCTATAGTGGAGTTACACATGAGTAGCCATTGTTATAGAAGAGGAGAGCTGGACAACAAATGAGCAAGTTTCATGGGGAGACCAATATCCCACCACTCAGAGGATAGGCCCAAATCTGCTCAGGGTTGGGTCACCTTATCTAGGTCCAGGCTTCTTCTCAGACCTGCCTCTTGAGGGTCTACAGAAGGACTCTGTCTTGTAAGATACTACATTTTCTGAATGAGTCCAGTTCTGCTCCCTGTGCTCCAGTTAGTTTACATAATAGTATTCCATTACTGGCAAGGGAAGCATATGAATTCTCCGCAGGAACAGTGTATTTTTTGTCCCTGTTATGCTTAATTGGGATTTATGCTCACTGACTGTACTTCATCTGCTTCAGTGTCCCGTGTCCCCCCCCCCTCCCCCCCGTGTTCCTCTCCAGATGGCCACAGATGACTTTTCCAGCCATTTTTTGATTGCCAAAATATTTCAGAACTTCTTAGTTTCTGGTAATTCTGCCACTGCTGGAGATGGTGAACCTGGCCTGGCTGCAAGGGAGAGACCCCTGGCAAAGACAATGCTTATTCACCCTCCCCCCCCCCACCCAACCCCAACACACACACAGAATTACTCTTTTTTTTTTCCCCTGTGAACCCATTACCAAGAGGAAAAATGAGACATAAACAGGAGGAGAGTTGAATGGCAGTAGAATCCAGGACTGTCAGGATTTTCAGCAGGCCTTGGGGAATGCAGCCGCTGTCTACTGTCCTGGCAGCCTGTTGAAGTTTTGCATTTCAGGGCAGTCTGGAGATGAAGAGCTGGATTGATTCTGGGCTTCTCTCCCTTGTGTGTGTCCTGTAAGCTACACAGTCAGGCCCCTGAGTGAGGGAGCTGTGTAGTATCATGGAGACCATCCCCAGCAGGCCTGAAGTGGATATCCTTCAGCCTCCTGCCATCCCTTTATGAGTGGGAGGGTGGAAGACAAGAAGCAAGCATTCTAAGGAGGCACTGGCATCTGGTTCCTGGGTAGCAAGATCAGCAGCCCTCCAGGCTCCCATGTCAGGTGGTTTCTGGAAAAGCCTTGAAAGTGTTAGTTCAGCATATTCGTCCCTGAACATCAGACAATGAGCCCAGTTTGTGCTTGGAAAGGCTGGATGCCAGCCTAAGTGAGAGCACATTTATTTCACTCATAGGATGAATGGATATCTTTTCAATAGCATGTCACAGCTAGATGGTAGGGTGTTCTGCTGTCATTCCGAGCCTTGTGGGGAATGGAGCCAAGGGGTGGAAGATGCTATTCCATGCTCGAGCAGAGTCTCTAACAGCAGTTAGAACCAAGATCACCTGCTGCATCTTAAAGAAAGAATCTGTAGGCATTGCTGTTTCTTCCTGTATGAGCATGTATGTATCATGAAAATGCTTTGTTAAACATTTTCTAATGTTAAAGCCTTGTATTAGATATCTACCTTATCTAATTAACCAGCATTTTCATTGACAAGTACATTTCAATATATGGTAGGGCCTAATCCTATTACTGTCAAATACGACCACTCATGGTTCATATACTTAAGGAAGAAGATAGGTGGGTGTTCCTTGTACAGTTAGATGGTTCTACTTGGAACACAGGAAGGAATGTTTTAATTTTATTTATTTATTTCTTTCCCAGTTGTTTGTGTGTGTGTGTGTGTGTAACAAAAAAGAAAAAATATAAAAATATGATTAAATATGCTTTAAAGAAATCCTGGTGAGTTATCTTTGTTCATTAAAAGTCTGGAGACAGTGTGAAGTCTTTTTTATACTTGCTGTGTTTCATATCTCAGGCAGCTATGCTGGGCAGACCTGACTTCCTCCTTGTTTCTTGCAGGTTGTATGGCTCGACTCTCAATATTGATCTGTTCCCTGCTCTCATGGTAGAAGACCTAGTCCCCGGCAGCCGCTTAGGGCCCACACTCATGTGCCTGCTCAGCACACAGTTCCGACGCCTGCGGGATGGAGACAGGTGGGTGCTGGAGAACCTTGCTGTACTTACATGGTTGTTCTGGACTCAGGACAGATAACAGTGAAGAGGATCCCTCCCATAGACTCTGTACCTCCCGTAGGGTGCCCTGTACCATATTCTTTCAGTTTAATACACCTGAGTCCCAGGTGCTGCTGGTCTGAGAACATGAATGTTTTTAGGAGCCATGACCATTCATGGTGGCACTTGGAAGGACTAGAACGTTTTTGTTGGTTTTGTTTGGATATTTGTGAGAGAGTCTTAGTGTGCAGCTCAGGTTGGCTTCACTCATGGCAAGCCTCCTGCCTCAGATGTGCACTGTAACACCTAACTGAGCTGTAGGTCTTGTGGCAAAATTTCTTTTCTTTCTAACAAAGTTAGTTTACTTTGACAAAAGGAAAAGTTGGCCAGACCTATAGCTGAGAGTTTAGTCAGAAGTTTAGCCATCCATCTTTTTTGAAAGATAGCCCATCTTCTTTCTTGCTCTTTAGGCAAGCTAATGTACTTTTTCTTATATGCCATGGCTTTTTGCTTTTATCACATTTATTGAGTGAGAATTTGAGCAATGTGTGGGTCATATTTTTCTTTTTTCTTTTTTTCTTTTTGTTAATGGAATCAGTGATTTCCATGTTGGAATAATATTCTTAGCTTGGATCCTTGTGGCCAGAGGTCTCCCTGCCTGCTGCTGACCCAGCTGACCCTGTTGTCCTCTTTGGAGTACAGGTTGTGGTATGAGAACCCAGGCGTGTTTTCCCCTGCCCAGCTGACTCAACTTAAGCAGACATCCTTGGCTAGGATCCTATGTGACAACTCAGACAATATCACCCGTGTGCAGCAGGATGTGTTCAGGGTGGCAGAATTCCCACATGGTTATAGCAACTGTGAGGACATCCCCAGAGTGGACCTGCGAGTGTGGCAGGACTGCTGTGAAGGTATGTCATTGCCCCCCCCCCACCTTCTCCTCATTGCTGCTGCTGTGCATGGGAATGGGAAAACAGCCTCTAGCCCTTGTTATGGTGATTATCTGTGGCTGCTTTGTTTAGTGAGTGGCTACGTGATCTGAAGAGATAAATGTCAAGGAGTCTTATCATGAAGTCACCATGTATCATTGAGCCTAGGCTATATAGGTCAGTAATTCAACCCACACTGCCTCTTAGGAGACATGGAGTCACTCAAGACTAGAACGCTGTTTTACAACCTTAAATGAGTGAATGTTAAAATACTGATAAAAGTTCAGCACAGAAGATGCACCCATCAGCCGCTGAGCCGTGTGTGATCATAAATACCATGTATTTGATGTCACATTTCATCCTACTGCAAGCGCATTACATTTATTAATGGCATTATCACCACAGAATCCGTGTAATGATGTCGCTAGAAATTTGTAGCTTTATTATTATCTTAGGCTGCACTATATGCTGATGACCAAAATACTATGAAAAAGAAACAAAACTTTAGTGTCCTATTGCATATCTAACATATAACCTATTGTACCACTGCATCTGAGAGCTTGTGTATTAGTCCTGTGAATCACAGCTACAAAGGATAAGAAGTAGCTTCTCCAGGAAGCATAACAAGCATGCCATGTTATGTTGATAACACTTAACATATCCAGAGGAAGAAGTTCTGGACTGTCTTCTTGAGGAGGTGGACATTAGCCTACAGGCATGAGAGGTCTTGGTGTTAGGGCTGGAAAGCCTCATAATGAAATCTGTGCAGTTCATTTCAGTTAGCCTGAGGGGCCCTACTTCCTGCCTATGTCTGTCTACCTTGTACACAGGGCTACCACAGGGTTACTGTCTCAGTGCTAGCAGCCACTGGCTTCCTGTGGTGACTGTTCTGCAGTCTCTTTCCCACTTTGCGTTCTTAAGTTCCTCTTTTGGTTAACCTCAGTTTCCAGTTTCTAGCTTGAGTGCAATTTTGGCTTTATTCAAACTATGATCAAAATCCCATAAATAATAAAGCTGGGGACATTTACAGCTTAAGCCGAGTGACATATGTTTTTGGTGAGAAGAGGGCTTAGGCGGCTGGATGCTCCAGCCACACATGGAGCAGCACACTTGGTCCTCAGCCCTGCCCTTCTACTCCTTGGAGGCCCCGAAGAAGGTGGGCCACATAAGGCTTGAAAAGAGGCACAGAATTATGGCTATTTCTCTCTTATTTTTCTCCTAAAGTACTCACTCAAGAGATTTATTAAGTATTGAGATTAGGTTGGCTTTTGAAGCTGTATTTAACATTTTTAAGAGGATGTATGGTGAGAGTAGGTTGCATCTGTATGTGAATGTGTATGATCATGTGGTTTGTCCAATCTGATTTTTTGTCTGGAGAGAGAGAGAGAGAGAGAGAGAGAGAGAGAGAGAGAGAGAGAGAGAGAGAGAGAGAGAGGAGAGAGAAAAGAATGCAGATAAGATAAAGAACTTACTATGTGGGGCTGGAGAGATGGCTTAGCAGTTAAGAGCACTGACTGTTCTTCCAGAGGACCTGAGTTCAATTCCCAGCATCCACATGGCAGCTAACAACTGTCTGTAATTCCAAGATCTGACAACCTCACATAGTTATACAAGCAGGCAAAACACCAATTTGCATAAAATAAAAATAAATATTTTTTAAAAACAAAAAAACAACAAAAAGACACTCAGAGACATAAAATAAAATCTTTAAAATAAATAAATAAGAAAAAAGAACTTACTGTGTACCTAGTCCTAAATTACTGCTGTTCTTATGATCATATTGTGGGACTTGTATTCACTTTTGCTTCTTTTTGTTTTAAACTCTCACAGGTTTTTTCCAGTTTAAATATTTTCCTGCAAGGATGGCAGAGAATTTCATTCTGTTTGTAGAAACCTGTTGTTTTGAAAATGCTGTGCAAGGCCAATTCTTATTTTCAGATACAAAGCCTCTATTTTCTGATTATATGACCAGGTCCCTTTCTGCTACAGAGCAGAGCCGGCCTTCCCTCTTTTACTTGAAAATATCCACAGCCCTGGTAGGGGTCATTTCTGAGGCAGGCCTTGTCTTGGCATGTGCCCCCATTCTATTTCATTGTCTCAACTGCTGCACATGCTCAGTGCCCAAAGTTCTTGCTGACACAGCTTCTTCCAGATACTGTGCCTCTTAAAATAGCAGGCTCAGTCCAACCCCAGAGGAGCTTCAAGATTCTAAACTTACTGGTTTCTGTTGTAGCTCAAACCCATTTCTAAATCCCGTAGGAAAAAAAAATATGTTGGTTGCTGTTAACATTTATTTTTATGATGTATGTTTGTTGTGTGTACTTGCATAGTATGTGTATGTACAGGTATACATGCATATGGGTGCAGTTGGTGTGGAGAAGCCAGAGATTGACATCTGATGTGTGGGTTTTTCCACGAGCCCAAAGCATGACAATTCAGCTTGTCTAGCTAGCCAGCTTGCTGTAGGGATTCAAACTCCACTCATTCTTCTTGATCAGCAAGTGCTTCATTTGCTGAGACATTTCTCCAGACCCTGTTTTTTCATCACAATTTTGAAGGAAGCTCATGACAGTATCAGTTTCCTGGTCATCTGAGACATACCACCTAGAACAACAACACTTATGCACCTCAGAATCTGAAACAACTGCGTCTGCAGTGGGGCACTGTCTATTTCTTTTTACTAGATGTAGGAATTAGAGCCTCTTTCTAGAGACTGATGAATCTTAGAGGATTGCACCATACACACATGTGCATAACCCCTTATGAGGCAATTTGAAATACTGTGGTAATGATTGAAATACTAAAAAAAATTAAAATATTTCACCCAGATTCACCAACTGTTAACATTTTCTACATATCTATCTATAATTTTATGTGTGCGTAAGAACATATTATCTATAAATAAATAAAATACAAAAGTTTTTCTAAATAAGCCTAGGAAGTTGCAGATTTTCTGCTACCATGCTCCTAAATAATTTACTTACATATAATCAAAATTGGAAAATTAAGCATAAATAAAATTGTTACTTAATTTTTGAATTCCTCTATTTTTCCAATGATGTTAGATCATGACAGGTTTCACCTTACTTAATTTTACTTGAATATGAGGAGGGTTACAAATATGTGGTGTCAGTTAGAATCAGGATATTCTCCTTCTTTTCACCCAGTTCTTCCTCCTGTTGTGTAAGGCCCTGAGTAGAGAACCATTTTTTCTAAGCAGGACAGATGTTCCAGATGAGGTTCAGGTCTCCTGCATACACAAAACTTTCCAGATGTTACCATGGTTTAGTACATTTGCATTGTGAACATATCTCCTTCCATAGCTGCAGCAGCATTGGGTGTGGGGTTGCACTAAAGCCAGGGTGCATGCAGTTGACACAGGCCAGACAAAGAAGTGTCTCAGCTTATTACTCCTTTGCCTTTGTCTTGTAGGATGTCCGCTTATGTGAGAGAGAATAGGGTTCCTACCCACATCTAGAGCTTGAGATGAGACCTCAACCAGGGCAAGGAAGTGTTTGGAAATTACTTGAACTTATTGCAGGTTGATTTGAGCTGATTGTGAGGTGTCAGGGGCAGGTACCATTTGACAAGGGCAGGAGAACTTAGATCATGATGGTAGAATGCTCAGAGTCTCCATGTGTGGGCTGCAGGAGGGCACAGTGGTCGGTCACCTGGGGTACTGTGGTGTCAGGTAGTTTGTCCTCAGGGAGACTTGCTGCAGCTGTTAGCAGGTGGGCTTATAGACCCACTGTCCTAATTGAAGGGGAAGATGATGTGTGATTTTTTTTTTTTTAAAGCTACTATTTAACAAGATGTAAACTTATGCTAAGTGAGAGTCATTGGTACCTGATTGCCTCTTTTTGGTTTTTCACCAGACTGCAGGACTAGGGGACAGTTCAATGCCTTCTCCTACCATTTCCGTGGCAGAAGGTCTTTAGAATTTAGTTATGAGGAGGATAAACCCACCAAGAGAGCAAGGCGGCAGAAGGCACTAAGGTGAGTTTTGGTGGTATCTGCGAGATGTCCTAGTGTCTGTGAGAAAGTGCTGTGGTTTTGAACTCAGTTGTAGCCTGGGTTGGCTAAAGCAGAGGTATCCCAGTGTACAGAATAGACAAGGCCTGTTTCCTGTTTGACAGTGCTGGGCTTTAGTGTACTGTGCTGGGCACACTAAAGAGATGGATGTACTTAGAAATGTTAGCTTAGACCTGCACATTGACACTCTCTGAATCGTCTCCTTACCCCTTAGTGTGAAATATGGCAAACATCTTAGCAATGCCACATCAGCTACTCATAAGCACTTGGAAGGACCAGCAACTAATGATTTAAAGACGTTTATTCTGGAAATGCAAAATGTCATCACAGACCTCAGAAAACAGGTAAGGCTGGCCTGAGCCGTTGCTCTCTTCACTTCCTTGGACCTTTCACTGGCACATCCATATTCCTTGCATTTTTGGGTGATTGTGAAGATATTGATTTTGCCCTCACCTGCTGTGGGCTGGTCATTTGTGTAGCTTACTTTTCTCTAGCTTGCTTCTAGCCAGGCTATGCAAAGAACTGTTGTTCTCCTGTTTCTCTGTGGACTAGTGTGTTAGTTTTTGTGTTTGTTGTTTGTTTTGTTTTTTTAATTAAACACCATGACAAAGACAATTTACAGAAGAGTATCTTTATGCTTAAAGTTTCAGGAAGTTAGAGACCATGGTTGTGGGTGAAGCCATAGCAGCTGGAATAGGAAGCTGAGGGTCCATATCTTGAACACATCTTGAACCAAAAGCATGAAGTAGAGAGAGGAAACTAGCAGTAACACAAGGCTTTGAAGCCTCAAACTCCACCCTCAGTCATGTACTTCTTCCTCAGCCTCCCCACATGGTTGGGAAATAATTGCCCAAATGCCCAAGGCTATTACTGGACACCTCATTTATTTCATCATTTAGAGTTGATGTCTCTAAATTTGGGGCACCCTGCCAGGGAATATGGCTGACAGGATACAACTGGAATAGGCATAAAGTTCCGGAAAACTCAAGCATAACCAAAGGAAGAGGTGTGAGAGAAGACAAAATTGAATTCCTGCTGGTCAGCCACTTCAGGAACAGTTTGGAAATGATTGTACTAAGAGCCTAGTGAGTGATAGTAGACTCACCAAGGCTGCATGGCAAGGCACCAGGGCTATATATTATAGTCCTGGCTGAGGATCTATAGATAAATTCCTCTCTTTCTGTGTAAGGAACTTTGTTCTGCTTCTTTCAGGCTCTGTGTTCAGTTACTAAAGGCCTTGTCTCAAAGAGTGGAGGCTAGGACCTCAGGCTAGACACAGGAGTTGTGTCCGTCCATTTAATAGTAAAGAATGTGTGTGTACCTGAATTACAGGGCAGAGAAGTGTCCAGGATGGTGTGCAGTGTGTCCCAGGAGATAGTCTGACATTGGTGATTCTTTTTTGGGATTCTTGGGTCTGGTTCTGTCCCTATCCTAAGGCTGCTCAGGTGAGTGACAGGCTTAGAGGAGAGTCATGTAACTCAAATTTCTTTCTGGATACAGAAATCATTCCTGTGGCATGATTCCTGCCTGATCCTTGCCCTGCAGGTATAGGGCTCCATCTCTGTTCCAGCACCCAGCTTATTTTGTCATAAAGCACCAGAGTAGATAGTGATGGGGACTCTTGGCTCAGGTAGAAAAGCTGAGACCAACCCAAGGAGACCTGATGGGAGCAGGTATCTTCGGACCCACTGTTGGTATAGGTAGAACCATTGTTGGTCTAGGTAGGCCACATAAACTTAATGTCCATGGTACCATCATTTACATTCTATACATAGTCACAGGGACAGGACTTCTTGGTTTGAGATGCGAGCAGACCTGATAATACAGAATGGCTTTTTTACAGACAGCTCAGGAAGTTTTGTCCCTTCTCTGTCCTCCCTGTATGCCCTGTTTGTGCTGCTGCCTGTGGCTCATCAATGCTGACAGCCATCCATATGATAGCCATCTTTGTCCTTAGCTAATCTGGGTTTTTATTAACTCAGAGTCAGACACCATTGCCCAAATTACTCTCCACTTCCTAAGGAGACTTGTTCATCCTTTAGTTTTCTTTATGGCCTCAAGTAGGAAAGTTGAGGGTTACCTAAAAAATAAGTTGTGTTAGTGAGTTATTCCTACACAAAAGGAATATTTTGTTTTGTTTGGAAATGCTAAAGCATATCTCTTTGGCTACTAAATTCTAGTTGGTATTTAGGCTTTTGGGAGTATAACCATCCTAATACAAAGACAATAGGGTGATCTTAGTGCCAAGGGGCCTCACAGAGTTGCACAAGGTTCTGTGCTCTGCTCCAGTGGACTGGGGACCACATTGAGCTCAGTAGGTTGGATGGGAAAATTCAGGGGCTGATGTTGAAATTCACATGGGTAGTAGATGGATTTAAAATACTGTGGCTTTTATCACTTGTTGTGACATGGGAAGCCTCTCCTCACCTAGAGCATGGTTTTTGAGGTTTATTCCATCAACTTGCACTGCTCTGTGCCTTGCTGCAGATAACCAGCCTGGAGTCTCGACTCAGCACCACAGAGTGTGTAGATGACAGTGGTGAATCCCACAGCAACAACACAAAGTGGAAAAAAGACACATGCACAGTTTGTGAGTGCAAAGTAAGTATGGGGTTGATTCTGTGTTCACGCCCATTAGACCTGGAAAGTGGGTGGTCCAGGTGTCAGAGTGAGGTCCTGCTGGCTCTGACCCCCAGCCCTGGTTTCCCCTTTAAGCTGGAGAGAGCACATGAGGGCATTTGTGTGAATCATTCCAGTTTCTAATGGTACACAGGGAATGTACACACACCTAGGAACCTGAAAACTCTGCAATAATGACTCTTCCTCCCAGAGCTTGCTGTTACATTCACCCCTTTATCCTCACCATCTCTATCCAGGTCTCGCCTGGGATATTAGTTACAGAGAATACTAAGGGGACATGGTCCATCTTTGGGAAGATGTGACAGAAAGGTCAGAGATTTATGTACCTTGCTTGTGAACAGAAGTTCCCCTGCAACCCTGCCAAGGAGTACACTTGGGACAGAGCCAGAAAGCAGGACAGCAGGGATGAAGGCTAATCCATATCACCTCTTGTGAAGCAGGGGACAGAGTCCATCCTTTTGCCAGAAGAGTGCAGGGTACTCCAAACACCCCTGGGTTGCCTGGTTCATGAAGACTAAGCTAAGGGAGGCAGGATTCTTTTCAGAGAAGACCATTTCTTTCTGGTCTCGTTCTGCTTCCTGGCAAGATGAAGTAGGAGATTAGGATTGGGACAGTTCAGTCCTTTGATCCTGGGCCCCACAGTATAGGGTTCAATGGCAGTGAGAAAAGAGTAAGAAGGTGTACAATGGGATTCCCAGGGGAGGTATTTATTGCTGAAAGACTCTAAGTGTTGTCTTCAATCACAAGCCCAGAAGAGGAGAGCCAAGCACAGGGACTCATTGAGGGAAATGAGGGCATGAGGCATCATACCAGGGGCAGGGGTCATGTGCATCGTGGGCAGTAGAGGATCTAAGAATGACAAGAATGTTTCTCTCTCCTTCAGAATGGTCAGGTCACCTGCTTTGTGGAAGCTTGCCAGCCTGCATCCTGCCCAGAGCCTGTGAAACTGGAAGGTGCTTGCTGTCCCGTCTGCTTAAGGAACACTGAAGAGGAAAAACCCTAGTGTTCTGAGTGCCTTGAAGCTGGTCCACAGAATCCTTGTGATCTTAGATGGCAACATGGGGAGGAGCCTCAGACCACAGGACAAGTTGGAATCCCAGACATTTCAGGACCATCTACTACGTCATCACTGAAGCAGCCCAGACTATGTTTGTAGAAGGAAATTGAGTAGGAGAAGTGGCTCTGATCCTCACTTCATGTTAGACTTCTCAGGTTCTTATTTAATTATTTTTAAATGAATAATTGGTGCTACTATTAAAACACACAGTTAAGACATGTGGGTTCCTAAATTGCTTCTGCCTGATGATGCCACATTTATTTAATGAGGCAAGAGGCCTTTGACGAGCTTCACTTTAAGCAGAAGCATTTGGAAATGGAGCAGGATCTTTTAAAATAATTTCCCCAGGCCACAATCCCAACAAGAACACTAGGGCTTCCTCCTACCATTCCTTCATGTCTGCTATCTTCACTTTCATCTTCAGGGCTCTTCAACATTTGACCACAATAGCAGTACAGTCCTGCATCTTGGGACCATGCCAGCCCTTCTACACACGGCTATCACATTATTATGCCATATTTAGAAATGATCTTGTTTCCACTTAGAACGTGTGTAAATACTGCCTTGCTGTAAACTGAATGTGAAATCCTTTGGTCCCATGACACATCCAGTGACCCGAACAGCCCCTTCCATTGGCAGTATGGTCCATAATCACCACCTGCCTTGATTCCTGACCATAGTGTAGGAAGAGTGATTCATTTTCCAGATCCTTTCAATAGGTTGACAAGCAGGTAGAGCCTGAATGTCTGAAATCACATTGTGTGAATACTTTAAAGGAAAAAAAATCCCTATACCTCATTTTTTATTGCATGATGTTTTATAAAATTTGCCCATTTTAGATGTTAGAAAAATTATTTCCACTATGCAAAAGATTTTTTTAATTCAGTGAAAAGCAACTATTATACCTCATCATCTCTTGTTTTTAATTGACCAAAATGTTCCATTCTTTTCTCACAACATTCTGAGGGACTCTCCCCTGAACAAGCAGGTCTTATCCTATGTACACTGATGTGGCCAGCACTGTATACTAGCCATGTACATACATCAAGAGAATTACTTGCCCAAGGGCTAGGGAGGAAGACCTCAAGGACACAGACCAGTCAGTGCCAGTTTGAGAAGGGCAAAATGAGTGTCATTACAGGGAGACCATGGTCAGATAGGGCAATGTTCAGTTTCTTGTATCCCCTAGCTTATGTTGAGCAGAAAGGCCATTTTGGTACACTCTATGTGTGACCCTTATGCTGGTATGATTACCTTCCCAGAGATAGACACAAAGCCACATGTGTAAGGCTGCTGAGCAAAGACAGCATCCCAGCATGGGCGTGTTCACCGTGGATTTATCACATTGTATATATAAACATGGTTACCTTGCTTACCCTCCTGTTGCTAATGATATTCAGAAGCCAGTGGTCCAGCAGGGGTGTGAATTTTTAAAATATTAAATTGAACTTAGTAATGAGATATCAGAATAGACTTCTGTGAAGTAGAAGACATAACCATGGCATCTGAAATCTGATGGCCATATAGTTGCTCAGGCATATAAATGGCAGGAGAACCTGTCCTGGGTACCTGGTATTTCACATGAGCCCTGGGAGGTATTTCTTGTTTCAAGGCACACAAGTGCATGTGGTGCTTAGATAGGTGTCAAGGGTCTGTGTTCGCTGGTCCTGTAAAGGAAGGGCTGTGATTTACATTAATTTCTGTAATTCAAACTAAGATGTCTACAGATCTCCATTTTGATGTTACAGCGTCACTTGCCAGGCAGTTGGCAGGACCCAGACATCCTTTCTGATTAGCTGCTGCACTAGGCTTCTCTGATAGAAAGCAGTGTACATATTTATTTACTTTTCTAACTTTTGCCAACATCCAAATGCCATTTTATGTTCCTTGTATTCAACACATTACCAAAGAGGTGTTTGCACTTTGTAATGACACCCTTTCAGTTCAAATAAAAGGGCCATGTTGTCAAGTGGTGAATCTGTTTTTTGTACTTTTATGCAAATAATAACTTGCTTGCTGAATGATGTGGAAGTATGAGGAAGGGACCCCATCCTACACAAAAACTCAGAGCTATGCTGTGAACCAGAAAAGGAAAAGGTGTGGTGGTGGTTAAGAGATAGACTCTTTCTTCTGAGATAGGGAGGACACCTTAGTCAGGCTGATGTTATATGGGTTCTGCCCCTGGGACAAGCCTCCTGAATTTCCATGTGGACCAGTATGTTCATTTCTCAGGAAATACACAGTGCTTTTGGCCCTGTGAGAGGACAGAGTGGGTAGGTAGCCTCTGTTCTTCCCAGAACAGGAACAAAGATCATGCTGGTCCCATGCTGAACATTTTTCCATGTGTTTGTGCTTGTGTGTGGCCTTCAGACCAACAAAGGTGACCTGGGTGGCAAATTTGGGAGGGATGCTGCTCTGAAAGAAGCAGAAAATTAACATTGTTTTTATGGAACCTGTAGAAGATAATTGCTATTCATGTAACTATGTTTATGTGTGTGTGTGCATGTTCATATGTGTATAGAGACCAGAGGTCAGAGAAGGGTGTCTTCCTTGATCTATGTTAGTTTTTGAGATAGGGTCTCTTTCAAGGAGTGCACTAATTAGGCAAAGCTGGCTAGCCAGCAAGCCCCAGGGATTCTCCCATCTCCACATACCACTGATCCTAGCTTTTTACGTGTGTGCTGGGGATCCAAACTCAGATTCTCAAGCTTATGAGGCAAGCACTTTGAGCCATTTCCCAAATGCTTTGCATTAAGCTTTTTAAATTACCAGATCATTCAGAAATTAAATGAGAAACTTAAGTACTTGCACGAATGTGCTTTGTTGTGGGAGAGGATGTGTGGGATTCGCTGCTGCACTGTCCTGGTGAGACAGCTTTCCTACACCTAAACCACAGACTGTGACAAACTCTGTTCCCATGAAGTCACAGCTTAAAACTGACTTTTGCAGCCACTAAAAGTCACATGAAAATTCCAGCTGTTCTTTTTTGATAGGTGCAGTATAACTAGATCTCCATTCTGCTTAATGTTTTTGCCAAGGCTGTAATGAACTACAAATGAGGCAGACAGATTTCAGAAGGCCCAGTGTTAGCAGAGTCTGTGAGCGAAGTAAGACCTAGACTCATGTGGTGGCTGGCCAGCCAGTCTCAGGTTTTCCTTGAACACTCTGCTGACTGACAGGGACCCTGAACAATTGCTGCATTTTTACTTCTATACATGTGGAGTGCTTTTTGCTGTTCCATTAAAGACATTCTGTCATCTATATTCACGTTATAATTAAGTACCTGCCTCCCAGCACGACAGCCTGAGTTTGATCATTGACCCTTGGGAGCTACATGGTGGAAGGAGAGAGGTGACTCCCACAAATCCTGACCTATAGCTGTACCCCCAACACACACACCAAATCTGTATATATTTAAAATTTTTTAACTTCCTAAACTCAGAGACTTCAGTGGTAGGCAGCAAGGGTGAATTTAGAAGTTTGCAGAAGTGTTAGCATGGCTGGTTTTCTGGTTGGGGAATTTTCTAAAAGCAACTCTGAGTATATCTGTCACTGTAATGTCTGATTTTCTCTATTCAGGCAAGTGGGACTCCAAGAGGAAGGAAACTAAAGTTGAAAACCCACAACCTTCTCCACAATCTTTCCCTGTCATGTCCTAAAAGTCTCTTGTAAAGACCATGTATGAAGCTGCTTTTCCTGTTTGTTCTGAATGCACCCTGTGATCTCCTAGGACAGCAAAAAACCATGTAGCAAGTGCAGTTGTTTTACTAGTGGTTGTGTTGCTGAGGAGAGGTGTGGGTTTTGAGCATCTTTATCCCATTATGACTGTTTAAATACTAACTATAAACTTATTTCTAGATGTCAGGAGAGGGTAAAGGACAGAAATCATATCATATTTTCTTACTTTTTCTATTGTTGAGCATAAATACCATGGCAAGTCATATTTTTCAGTGTGCTTTACACAAAGCCAACTTTATTCTTACTAACCCACAGTTAAAAGTCCCCCACATACCCAGAAAAATAACCTCTGACATCATTGCTCCATGTCTCTAAACCATCTGCGTCTTCATGTTTTATTGTTTTGTCTGTGCTTACCCAAACCAGGAAGGATACACATATTGAACTGGAGAGGTCTGCAGCTGTGTCAGAGGAGATCCCTGGAAAACATCATGTTTGTGTTCCTTAAAAATGACCACATCAGGAATTATCTCAGATGAAGTTGCTTGTCATCATTGCTTGTAACTATGACTCACAGCTCACCAGGGGAGGAGGGAACAGGATGTGGTTGGTGCCTGGCAGTTAGGTTTCCACAGAGATCCCAATGCTGCCGTTACAGGGCTCTGCCTCTTCCCCTCCTGCCCTGTCGTGAGTCCTCGAACTGAGACTCAGGCCTGCCTCACTGGTCCCAAAGCCAATCCTTGTTCCACCAGATTTAGAGAAACAACATACCCATATTTGAGAAAGACTGGTTTTCTGTGTACCCTATTCAAACTGTGGGTCCAAAAATATTTACAGAGCTTACTGGGCATGCATCAAGTGTAAAAGGACAAATCTGTGATCTTGAGAAATGTTGATGCTTCCTGTTCCCTTTGCGTGCTCAGACCAAACGAACACAACAACAAACCTCCCCCATGTCACCCAGAACAGCTTGTGATTGTGTCAGGAACTGACAACTCAAGTCCCACAGAGGCTAGCACTGTTCCTAAGACGCTACACCATGAATCCTAGCTATTTTCATTTGCCCAGGCCTATAGCATGAAGTTTTCCAACCTGTCTGGGCCCATGGTCCAAAAGAATCTTTTTCACCTACAGTTCCACAGCCAATTATAAAATAATATACTCAGAGGCTAATATTAATTACAAACTGTTTGGCCTATGGCTCAGTCTCATTAACGACTAACTCTTACAACTGAACTCATTTTTATTAATCTATGTATTGCCAAGTGACTCCATAGCTTTACCTGTGTCCCATCACTTCTCAAGGTGGCAGCTTGTAGCTTCTCCCTGACTCTGCCCTTCTTTGTCTTTATCTCTGCTTGGATTTTCCACCTGCCCTAAGCTGCCTTGCCAGTCCAAACAGCCTCTTTATTAACAAATGGTAATATTATATTCACAGTGTATACAGAAAGACATCCCACATCACAGGCCTCCTGCGCCAGTACCCCCTCCTTGTGTGACACCTCCCATAGTCCTCTAAAAACACCACTGGGGAAGCCTGTTCTTTCCTGAAGGGAAATGAAGAAGCAGTAGATCTGGGGGAGAGGGGAGGGGAGAGGCCAGAGGCTGCAGTTGCAATGTACTATATGAGAGAATTAAAAAAAAACAAAAACAAAACAAAAAGAAAAAACCTTCATTGTAGCTATACTCTAAAGTAGCTCAATGCCTTCACTTGTGGGCTGATCTTAGTAGAAACCTTTTTTTTTTTTTTTTTTTTTTTTTTTTTCTCTTTCAAACATGTCTAAAGATTTGAGGTTTGGATAATTTCCATCTTTGTTAATTGCCTTTGGAGCTCAGACTATAAAATCCACGAGAGCCTCAATTTCTTCATCTATAATTATCTAACTTATAAGATTTCTTTTTAATTAAGCAAAATAAATCTGGGAAAGAAAGGAATGTGAGTATGTTTACTGTCAGAGACAGTGTCTAGAATAGCCTTGTAGTGTTCTGAATGCTGACCAGCAAGGATAGAACTTGGTTTGTGTGCTTTTGGGGTTCTAAGGGTCAAGAGGTGTTCACTGTAATGTTAATTAGAAGTCTAGCCTTTTAGACAAAAATCCCTGAGTTCTCTATCCTGTGAACCCTAGATAAAGGTGTTCTTGTTCTTGTGTAGAGAGAACCAAAGCCTGGACCTATGTACCTGCTCTTCTTGGATTTTGACTGTAGCATGAACAGAAAACAGTTACATTTGGATGTGGACTAAAAAGTATGTTCAGGGGCTGGAGAGATGGCTCAGAGGTTAAGAGCACTGACTGTTCTTCCAGAGGTCCTGAGTTCAATTCCCAGCAAAACCACATGGTGGCTCACAACCATCTATGATGAGGTCTGGCGCCCTCTTCTGTAAAACTGTATGCATAATAAATAAATAAATCAAAAAAAAAATTTAAAAAAAAAAAAAAAAAAAAAAAAA
>PVIH01008658.1:0-89045 GCA_004025045.1 Sigmodon hispidus
GGGGGGGGGGGGGGGGGGGGGGGGGGGGGGGAGAGGGGTGTATATTTGAGACAAGGTTTCTCTGTGTAGCCTAAGCTGTTGGGGAACTCACTCTGTAGGCCAGGCTGACTTCAAACTCAGAGATCAGCCTGCCCCTGCCTCTTGCATGCTGTATTTTTAACATTTAGTAAGTGTACACGCTAAACATTTGTAACAGCAATGGTTTCCTTCCGAGCCTTCTCTATTTATGTGCGGTGTAATATTAGGTGCTTGTTCATTTACTTTTGCTTGAGACATGGTCTCCTCTGTAGCTCAAGCTGGTCTACACCTCAGTATAGCCTAGGCTATCCTCTAACTCATCTGTCTTCTAAGTGCTGAGATCAAAGTCATATGCCACCACCATACCCAGTTTGATTTTTGGTTTTGAGACAGGCTTTCATTGTTTTGTCTAAGCTCATCTTGTTTGTGGGTTTAAGTAATCCTCCCACCTCGACCTCCCATGATGAAAGTATAACTTATATTGCTTACATCAATGCACCCGGCCTAATAGTATGTTTTGAACATGTTTTCACATAAACAGACTTCAAGAAAACAATTCTTTACCAAGCCATGAACCTCATTAAATTAGATAACAAGGTTTCCTAGTGAGGATGGGAGAGATTAGAATCTCTCTGGATCTCCCATGCTTTTATTCTTTCTTTCTGAGATGAGGTCTCACTATGTAGCCCTGGCTAGCTTGAAACTCACTATGAAAGCCAGGCAGTCAATCCACTTGCCTCTGCCTCTTGAATGCGTAAGTTAAAGGGATGTGTCACAATGCCCAACTTCCCACCGTGCTTTAAAGCTACCCTTGGAGGACTGGAGAAATGGCTCAGCAGTTAAGAGCATTTGCTGCTCTTCCAGAGGACCCACCTTGGAATGCCAGCATGAAGTAGGTACACAGATATATACGCAGGCAAAATACCCATATACTTAAAGTAATAAAATGTGACAAAAGAAAGCTATAGATACTGTACCACACAGGTGACCACAGTTCAAAAAACATTTGAACCCACAGTCACTATTCTACCTAAAAGATTTCTTTCTTTCTTTCTTTTTTTTTTTTTTTTTTTTTTTTTTTTTTTTTTTTTTTGAGACAGAGTTTTTCTGTGTAGCCCTGATGTGTGGAATGGTATGTACATGAATGCAGACCTAGCAAAGGCCAGAGGAGGCAATGGATCCTTTGGAGCTAGAATTACCAGAAGTTGTGAACCCCAACAAGGATGCTGTGAACTGCACTTTTGGGTCCTCAGAAAGAGCAGGACTGACTTATTCTTTTTTTTATTTGTTTGTTTGTTTTTCAGACAAGGTTTCACTGTGTAGTCCTGACTGTCCTGGAACTCACTCTGTAAATCAGGCTGGCCTCAAACTCAGAGAACTGCCAGTGTCTATCTTCTGAGGGCTGATATTAAAGGCATGCACCACCATGCCTGGCAGGTCTTCACCAATTTCTTTTCACAGTACTGGGATTGTGTGCTAGGCAAGCTCTCTACCATTAAACTATATTCCCAGGCTATCTCCTTTGTTTCCTTGGTTTTAAGACATTTTTGTGGTTGGTTTTTAGAGATGGAGTCTCACTCTGTGGCTCAGGCAGACTTGGACTTACTATATAGTTCAAGCTTGGTGATTCTCTGTCCTAGATGGCCCAAGTGTTAATGATTACAGAAGTGATTCATGCAAGAATGTTGTTAGTTATGTACCTGCTTTTCTCATTGTGATGGAAAAACATCACTCTAAAGACTAGGAAGAGGTTCAATAACATGTATTATATCAGGTAGATAATTACAGAGCCAGATGTGGTGGGACACAATTATAACGTAGGTATTCAAGAGATTACAAGTTCAAGGCCAGTGTGAACTACATAGTAAAACCCAGCCTCAAATGAAAGAGAATCCAGTAGGTAATAACCCAGAAGACAATAATACAGTTAAAAAGAAAAGACAGGGTTGCTAGAAAAATGGCTCTGAATTACTTGCTGCTCTTGCAGAGGATTTGAGTTCTGATCCCAGCACCCACATGGCAGTTCACAAGTGTTTATAACTCATGCACCAGGAGATTTGATATCCTTTTCTGGCCTTGTGCAAATACCCACATAAAGAAAAAAAAAGTGACTGTTTCCAAAGAGCCCACACACATTCACACTCTAGAGTGTTTCTCCTGGAGTGCCTTCCAAAGCTCAAGTTTAAGATCTATTTCAAAATATCTTTAACAAGCTAACTCTGCTTTTTAAAATGGAGGTAAAACAAAAAAGCTTCTGAAAAATATTAGCAAAAAAATTTGTTGGACAGTAAAGCATTATAACATAATTTTGTAGTGGGTTGGAAATATGTAGTTGCTAAAATTTTAGTCAAAAGAAATAACGCTTAGGGATATTTTTTTAAAAGACTGAATGCAGATTAAGTATTTTCTAACAAAGATTAAATGTCTGGGAAAGACATTTAATGCAGTTCTGAAAACAATTATCTAATCTTGGCCCACATACAGAACAGGTTGTTCAACCCTGGCATAAACTAGGACTGGAGAAAACAGGAATGATGTAGAATAAGACTAAGCAAGAGTGAGTCCTTGTTATACACCAGCAGTTTGAGGAAAGAATCTGTACAATGCAATAGGAACAAAGATCAGTTTATATCAGTGGTCAGTGAGGCTGTCTCTACAGATAAGGATTAGTTTTTGTGCTGAATAAGTTCTTAGAGCAATATCAAGAAAGTGTAAGTGGGGTAAAGGTTTGTAAGCACATTTGAAGAACTCAGTTCAGAGTGCTCCTTAATCTACAGTATATTTCAAAATCTTCAGGATATGCCCCCAACATTGTACTTTAATAAATCTATCAGATTCATGTCTTAAAACTAGAGTATGTGAGTTCAGGCATAAATAACAAGTTTTATAACTTGGAGCAAAGACCAGTAGTGATTCCTTCAACACCTAGTGAGAAGGCTCACAAAGGCACTTGCTGCCAAGCCTGGAGGCCTTAGTTTGATCCCTGGGACCTACATGATGGAAGAAGAGAACAGTTTCCCTCTGGCCTCCACAGGTACACACCTATACACAAGCATACACAAAATTACACAAATAAATAGATAAATGTAATTCATCTGTACATAAAAAAAAAATGCATCAGGTCTGTGGTCCATTATGCTAGATACCAAAGATACAGATACACTTAACATAAAATAGTTGGTGCTAGTGTAAAATAAAAAATTAGTTACATTCTAGTTTTTAAAACAGGAGAAATTTAAGGCTTATTGGGGTCACCAGTATTAGTGATGCCCTGAACACATGGCACAGTGGCATTTTGTAACAGCTGCTTGCTTATTTTTTTCCTATGCATATTTATCTAGGATAGGGTCTCACTGTGCAGCTCTGGCTGGCCTGGAATCACTATGTACACCACACTAGCCTTAAACTCACAAAGATCTGCCTGCCTCTTCCTCAGGAGTGCTGTTATTGAAGGCATGCATCACCACACCAGACTTGCCTCTTCATTTTCACAGATTCATTAAAGGTTAATAAAATGATTACAGAACAAGGGTACTTTAAGCTTCTAGTAAGGAAAACAAACCCAAGTTGGACAGTTTTTCTGTAAATTCAATATAAACACAGTATATATTCTGTACGCACTGCATCATAAATGCCTCTTGATTAGCCAAAAAAACCCTCAAACAAGAACAAAAACCCCTTAAACTTCACTGTTTACACACTAAAGAAGCCTATTGTTGCCCCATCCCTTCCTACACTCCCCCCACAACAATCAAGCCAGTGGTAGCTTGTGTGAACTCTAAAATGGCACTGTTTCTTCACAGTCCTTGAAGGAAAAGAGACAGTGGCTTGCTAACATGGGGTTATGGCACCCCTGAAAAGCAAGAAGGAAAGCTTCCCCCCAAGAACTAAATCTGAGGAGCAGTGCTTACTAGGCTAGAGGTGCCTGAGCAGGAGGGGCACAGTTAAGCAGCTCTGCTTCCTGATTACTGTTCCCTTTTCTGTAAGTTCTTTCACCTCACAGAAGACTTTTGGACCTTTTAGATGAGTTTAATACTGTAGAAAGTGAAAAAGACTTCATCTTTATTTACAAAATGAATCCCCTTCACAAGTAGTCTTATGAATTATGGAAACTGAAATTACAGTAAGAAATTTCGGACTATAGATGCAGGTGTGTGTGAATGAACCTGGTAGTACACAACACCTATAAATGACCGCAGCATTCCGGAAACTAAGGAAGGGAGATCTTGAGTTCAAAGCCAGTCTCAGTCATACAGCAAGTCTGAAGTAAACCTGGACTATACTGAGACCACACTTCAAAAACCCACAAAATAACCCCCCTACGAGGCACAGTGGTATGTTCCTATAATCCCAGCACTGTGGGCTGGAGAGATGGCTCAGCAGTTAAGAGCACTGACTGTTCTTCCGGAGGACCTGAGTTCGATTCCTGGCATCCACATGGCAGCTAACAACTGTCTGTAATACCAAGATCTGACACCCTTACACAGTTATGCATGCAGGCAAAACACCAATTCACATAAAATAAAAATAAATATTAAAAAAAAAAATCCCAGCACTGTGAAGGCTGAGACAGGACGTAGGGAGCTGAAGACTACACAATGAGATGCACCTTGGAAGCCACAACTCTAGCCTACCACTGGTGAAAATCCTAGCAAGGGACAGACAGGTCACTGAACCTCGTTGGTTTTCATCATTCTTCATCTACAAAATAAAAGGACTGAATTGTAGCTGCCAAGATACCAATTGTAGCTTTCAATGTCTACAGCTTATCTTTTCTCTCTCTGTCTCTAAATGAACATGGAGAAAAGCATTAAAAATCTAATACTGGACAGGCATGGAGGTGCACACCTTTGACCTTAGGAGGTAGAGGAAGGAGGACCCAGCCAGGGCAATAATATGAGACCATATCTTAATTGGGGGATAAAAAGAGAAAAAACAGAAAGATCCAATTACAAAAAGCAAAACAAGTAATAACAAAGTCTATTTCATGCTACTGGCCTGAGTTTAGCTAAAGGTCTACAAAGGCAAACTACTCTATTACAAGGTAACTCTAACTTCAGAAATTCCAGAGATGACCAAAGCACAGTGGAAAAGTACGAGCCTGAGAGTTAGGTGTTAGCTGAGCTAAAAGACTTGTCTTAGGTAAATATCACCTTGTTGTTCTCAGGTGTAAAATGACAGATTACAATTATCTCTAACCCTCCCTAAAACTACAGCTCTTATTTCCAAGTGGTTAGTCTCGGCCTACCCTTTTATAATGCATTGCTTCCAAAAACATCTTCGTCTGTTTATAGATCTCTTGGCCTGTCTTGTGGAAGGTCTTGAGAAAGTCTATGAACTCTTTGGTCACTCGATCCGTCTCAATGCTGGTTTGCCGGTTTATGGAGGGACTGGGAGCTTTGGCCTCCTGAATTTCTGCTGAGAAAATTAAACACAGTAAGTTTTGTTATCCAGAAGACTACATAGAATTAGTTTATGGGGCTAACAAGATTACTGAAATTATATTTAATCCAAGTTAAATTTATATCACTTCATATTTAAACATTTGGATGAGTGTCCTTTAACTAAGGAAAATTTGGAAATATAACTAGATAAAACATATTCAGATGGACTGGAAATGTGGCTCAGTTGGTAGCTTGCTTGGCATATCCAAATCCCTGGGTTCCAGTCCCAGAAATGCATAAACTAGGCATGGTGGTGCATGACTATAATCCTTGGGAAGTGAAGTCAGGAGGATATAGGTCAGTTCAAGGTTCTCCTCAGTTACCTTGTTAAGTTTGAAGTTAGCCTGGGCTACATGAGACCCTGTCTCAAAATAACTTTACAGGATGGCCAGATGGATCAGCAAGCAAAGGAGCTAGCTGTGCAAGCCTGGTGATCAGGACTCACAGAGGGAAACAAACAATGCCTCCTAGTTGTTCTCTGTACTCACCTACTGAATCAGGGCTTAACTATTCCTAAAAATACAAATACAGTGGTGACAACCTTTAATCCCAGCAGAAGTAAGCGAATATCTAAGTTGAGGCCAGACTACATAGTGAGTTCTGAGTCAGCCAGAGATCCAGAAAAATAAATGAACAAATAGAAAAAGCAAATCAAGTAATAACAAAAACTCTCAAATTTGTGCTATAATTTAACAGCTATGCTAAAGTGAGTTGCAGGTGTAGGAAGGCAGGATACTATTATTATAAGGTGAACAGAACCCATGCTCCCTAAAGTTAGAAATTCAACAGTTAGAGATGACCCGAGTGCAATCCAAAGTACTAGCACACACTCCACCCCAAGCTAAATAAAATGTAAAAAATAAAAAAACAAGGCCACACAAGCCTGTTTTATCTCCTGAACCCACAAAGTAGAAGGGAAAAAACTACACAACACTGCAATGTTATCTCCACAAGCAAACATACACACACCCAACTAATAATTTAAAATTTTTTTAAGCTAACAGAAGACAAATAAAAGATGCTTAGTAGAAGCTTCTCATTAGTAATCTTTTAGCCAAGACAATGCTTTGAGCTATATCATTAATAACTAATACTGAAATAGTCCTTTTTCTGGGACAACTTTCTTGATGATCACCTAAGTTTATCAAAAAGTCACCAACCAAAGTCATCATCAATGGGAGCACAAAGGCATCAGGTAACATATACAGCATTAGCAAACTTTCCAAATGACACTTCACCTGCCAAAAGACAAAGGCCAATTTATTTCCCCACCATTCAGTTTGCCAGTCACACTGCTCACAGTAAAAATGCACCCAAGCTGGCACATGCCTGTAATTCTAGTGCTCAAGAGGCTAAGGTAGGAGGATCAAGTTCTATCTAGGTCAGCCTGGATTACACAGTGCATCTGTTAGCAGCTTGAGCTTTATAGCAAGATTCTAACAGTCTCACACACATTCCCCAACACACATTAAGTTAAAGGTTTTGTTTGTTTCTTTCTTTTGAGACAGCATCCTCCTGCCTCAGCTTCCTAAGTGCTAGGACTAAGAGTGCACCACCATGCCCCACAAAAAAAGGAACTGAAAGGCATTAAAATCAACCAATTTCACACTATTATTTTATTGGTATTTTTTTTTTGAGACAAGGTCTCATAATATAGCCCTTGTTGACCTGGGACTCAGTAAGTAGGCCAGGCTGGCCTTGGACTCACTGAGATTCATCTGCTTCTACCTCCTAAATTCTGAGATTAAAGGCATGGAACATACATTGTTTAGGAGAAAACCTCTGACCTCCATACATGGGGACATACCCCATCCCTCACAAAACAAGATAAACAGAATTATTTATGTATTTTATGCATATGGTACTTTGTCTGCATGTGTGTCTGCAGAAGTGAAGAGGGCACCAGATCCCATTATAGGCAGCTGAGAGCCACCTCTCCAGCCCCCAAGACTGATAATCTTAACAGGAAAGATGGCCACTTCAAGGTGTCAAATACAAAGCAAATCTACAAGAGATGTTATTCAAAAAGTTAACTTGCTGGGTGGTGAACACACACCTTTAATTCCTGTACTTGGGAGGCAGACAGATCTCTGTGAGTTCAAGACCAGCCTAGTCTACAGAACTAGTTCCAGGATAGCAAGGGCTAGGCAGAGAAACTCTGTCTCAAAAAGAAAAAAGAGAAAAGAAAAGAAATAAAAGAAAAAAATTAAGTTAGTAATTTAGTAATAACATAATAATCAAAATCACAAAAATCTATGGTGGTTTGAATAAAAATGGCCCCCATAAGCTCATATACTTGCATAGTTCCCAAGAAGTGAACTGTTTGAAAAGGATTAGAACAATTAGAAGGTCTGCTTTTGTTGGAGTATGTCCCTGGGGGTGCCCTTTGAGTTTCCAAAAGTTCATGCCAGGTCCAGTGGCTCTCTGCCTGCTGCCTGTGGATCAGGTTCTAAAGCTCTCAACTATTGCTCCAGCACCATGCCAGTCTGTATGCGGCCACGCTCCTTACCATGAGGATAATGGACTAAGCATCTGAAACTATAAGCAAGCCTACGATTAAATATTTTTTTTTCTTTTTTTTTTTTCTTTAAGGAGTTGCCTTTGTCATGGTGTCTCTTCACAGCAATAGAAAACCTAAGGCAAAATTTGAAACTTGATCTTGACAAGAATATAACAAACAGCCTTTTACACTATGCAGGTGGGATGCAAAAGGGGAAAGTTTAGTAATTAGTGCCAAAGTTACAACTCACATGTCCAGCTCAGCATGGAAGCTACACAGTAATCCCAACACTCAGAAGACTGCTGCAGAAAGATCCCAGGCCAGCCTGGGCTACAAAGTGAGACCTCATGTCATAGCAACAATCAAAAAGCTGAATTAGGACACTAAGAATAGGAAAAAGATACATCCAAATAATCAAAAAGAGAGTATTCCCAACCACCAACAAGGCCATTCCACAATGAAAAGTCAACTCTTCAAGACACAGCAGTCCTAAACACGTATCTAACAAGACAGCTTTAACATGCAAAAAAGAAAAACAGAAATGTAAGGAGTGAGAAACAAACTGACAACTAGAGAGTTCAATCCTCCACTCCGAGTGACCGACAAAGCAGGAGGTATGACAACCAGTAAGAACAGAACACTTGGGCTGGCAGGATGGCTTAGCAGGCAAAGGACAAGCCTGACAACATGAGCTTGGAGCCCACACGTGAAAGACAAAAAACAACTCTGATACATTGTCCTTTGACCACCACATACTCCCCGTGTGTGTGTGTGTGTGTGTGTGTGTGTGTGTGTGTGTGTGTGTGTGTGTGTGTAATAAAACACTTCCTTAAAAACCCACAACACCATGGATACTTATGACCAAACTAAAGTTTATAGAATGCTCTACAACAGAAACAGAACATACACTCCAGGTGACAAGCTCGCAGTAACTGTTTAGTAAGTACTACTGTATGCTAAGAGCTTCTGCTATGCAATCCACACATACACCAGGCAGGATCTCTATAACTGACAAACGAAGAAGCAGTTGAGGCTTGAAGGGAGTCAGATGCTTCCCTGTATATACTTCCTTACCCCAGAGGCACATGCCAACCTTTCAGAGAATGCCAAGCTCTCAGACTTTGGGACTGAAGGCTTCAGGGTCAAAGGCAGAGAAGGCCTTCACTGTTTCACTTATGAGCACTCCTCCCCAACAAACACTTCTGATTAAACGGGGGGGGGGGGGGGGGGGGGGGGCAGTGCCTCAGCTGAGCATGCTGGTTCATACCTATAATCTCAGCACTTTGAAGGCTGAAACAGGAGAACTGTTGGGAGTTCAAGGATATCTTCCTGGACTACAGAATGAGATCTTGTCTAAAAAAATCCATCCTACCTCAAATCCCTCTTTAAAATTTAAGCAAAGGGGGCTGGGGTAGAGCTCAGTGCTAGCAGATGGGGTTGGCTCTATCAGTGCTCTCTAGACAACACAAAAAGCTTTCAGCAAACAAAACAAACAAGAAGAAAGGAGATGGAAAAGAACAATCCAGCCACCTTACAGCTGTAGTGTTTGCTAGGGGCCAGGCAGCCAGAGCTTGCACTTCAACTTATCCTCATTCCAAGTTTCTCAAATAGAAACATAATTTGAGTTTCTCAAATAGAAACATAATTTACAGTTCAAGTCCATCCAGTCAAACAGGATTCTCGAGCTGTCCATCTCCCAGCTAAACAGTTTACCAGGCTTTCCAGCTGAGCAACACTGTACCACAAGGAAAGCAATGTTTCAGCTATCATTCAAGGAGTGCGTAGAAGGTGGCAGGCACTGTGCTCATTAATCACTCATTAATCCTTAACCATTTTACAAGGTGGGGGACAGTACCACCTTACAACTTGTCACTTAACTGTGCAAAGCCACATGCTAGTAAAAGGAAGAGCTGAGATTTGAAATCAGACTGGAATCCCAAACCCAGACAGGTTCTTTATAACTACATTGTACCACCCTGTTATTATTGCAACATCTGTTTTTGTCTACCTAAATCAGTCCTGGAGGGGCTCAAAGGATTGATTGGTGGCTAAGAGTATAAACTGCTCTTCCAGAAAGAAGACCCAGCTTAGTTCCCAGCACCCATGTTGAATGGTTCACAACCACCCATAACTCTAGCTCTAGTGGCCCCAGTGCCCTCTTTTGGCATCACATGCACACACTCATACAAATTAATAATAAGAATTGTTAATAATAATCATTAACAATAAATAATCATCATCATAATATCAAAGGGGAAGATACAAGTATGTCAGCATGCGAAGACAACACGATCACTTAACTCCAGGAGTTGGAAGACAGCATGGGGAATACAGTGAGGTAGCACCTCAGTCATTCAACTAAAAAAAAAAGACAGAATAAAGACAGCCTGAGAAGGTGAGGAGGATCAAGTATTTGTAGCATAATCCTGAGAACCTGAGTTTGATTCCCAGCACCAACTAAAGAAGCCAGGTGAACTGTCATATCCCAGCAAAGGGATGGCAGATATTGGAGCTCGCCGCCAGTCAGCCCATACAAATTGGTGAGCTCCAGGTTCACTGAGAGACCCTATCTCAGAAAGTTAGGTGGAGAATATGAAAGGAGATACCCTACGGTCTCTACACCCACTCACACACAAATGCACATACCCACACAAACAAATTCTTCAAATCCCTTAGAAGAGTGTGCATTGTTTGCAACCACGCTCCCTTGGCTTAAAAGCTTTCTTTTGTACTATTAATATAAATAAACCAACAGGGGCTGGTATTAAGGAAGTAAATAAAGACACAGAATAACAAAGTTGACCACTGGTCTAGACTAAGTTGAAACTGCCCCTCATATCAGGCTCAAGTAGAAGGCTCACCAGGGAAACTCACCTATGAACTGTGAACCTACAGCCAGCAATGCCCTCAATTTTAAAGACTTTGAAGCTTTCTACCTACAAAAACAGCTACAATGTCAAGAAGCTAAAGTCCAACTCCTAACACGGAAAAAAAGCAAAAGGTGGGCATGGTATTGCAGCCTCTTACTCCAGCAGAGTTGAGGGCAGGAAGATTCCAAGTTTGAGGTGAGCCTGACCTACACAGTGAGTTCAAGGCCAGCCTGAGGCTCTAAGCAAGACCCTGTCTGGAAAACTCAAGGACTGGGGTGCTAGCTGGTGCTACTGGAGCCCTTGCCTAGCATTCGTGAGACCTTAAATTTAATCTCCAGCATTGGAGAAGTGGGCAAAAGATAGAAACCAAAGGACAAAGCAGACCTCCCTATTGGTGGCAATGTTTTCCTAGAAGCTGGAGCAGCAATGACAAGTCAACTGACAGATAAAGAGCTAGCCCAAGAAACATAGATCGCTCCATGCCAACATTTTGGAGATGTGTGCTGGAGTTGCTATGAAAGCTACAGGATCCCCAAATTTAATAGACTGACTTTATACATTATATTTAACGTGTATTTATGTTATATACAAAATAACTATATAAGGCACGCATATGCAAAAATCACATTGTATTTGTTAACCATAAACAGCAATAATTATATCTGGCCTTTTTGCCCTTAACAACCGATTTCCTCTGGGAAGCATGCAGGGGCTCTGAGTAAGAAGATCTCCTGCCAGCATCAATGTTTACTCTCAGTCTCTCTCACCATTTCAGACTTACAGCATAAATCAGTGTCTTTTCAACCTCTCTCTGAACCTATTTCAACCAGCCTGTCTGCTTGCTGACAGAACAACTGAGCCTTTAATTTTATCTATTTCTTGTTTTAATTTTATTTTATATGCATGGATGTTTTGCCTGCATAAATGTCTGCATACAATTTCTATGCCCAGTGATCAAGAAGGACAGAAGAGGGTATTGGATCCCCTGGAACTGGAGTTACATACTGCTTTCAGCTACCAAGTGGGTGCTGGGAATCAGACCTGGTCCACTGGAAAAGCAGCCAGTACTCTTGACTGCTGAGCCATGTCTCCAGCACCCAATCACTATGCCTTTAATGACAATCTTCTTTATATGGGATCTTAAATTTATTTTTATTATTTGCAATTCTCTGTGTGTGTGTGTATGTGTGTGTGTGTGAATGAATACTGGTGCCCACATAGGCCAAAGGTATTGGTTCCCATGGGGCTGCTGTTACAGGCAGCTCCCAGACAGAATTGGAGTCCTTCACAAAAACAAAGGCCCTTAATTCCTAAGCTCCAGCCCTCACTTAACATTTTAAGAAGCAGTTGAAGGCTGAGAGAGCCTCAGCAGTTAACAGCATATATTGAGTCAGGCAGAGACACATGCCTTTAATCCCAGCACTTGGGAGACAGGGGCAGGCAATCTCTGAGTTTGAAGCTAGCCTGGTCTATAGAGAGAGTTCTAGAATAGTCAGGGCTGTTACACAGAGAAACCCTGTCTCAGAGAGACAGAAAGAGAGAGGAGGGAAAACAACGGGGGAGAGAGGGAGGTGGGGGAGAGACAGAAAGGAAAAAGGGTGGAAAACAATTAAAAATACAATGTCAATCTCTGGCCTACATAGCTCAGTGGTTACGATCACTGACTGTTCTTCCTTAAGACCTAAGTTCGATTTCCAATTCCCAGAATATACAAAGTGCCACACAACTATCTGTAACTTCAGTTCCAAAGCATCCAACAGGCATTTCTGGCCTCTGATAGCACTAGGCACACAGTGGTACACAGACATACAAGGAAACAAAATGCCCATACATATAAAAATTGTTTAGAATAGATCAAAGAATACAAATCCATCTACAAGAAAATACTTAATATGAGTTACTCAAGAGGCCCAAATGAGCCTTCTCCTGTCTGTACGTTCCCTAATAGCACAGTATAAATAAGCTTTGAGAGAGAAACATCTCTCAGGTGACTTTTAATCCTAGAGTCACTTCTGATAACTTATGAACAGAGTGGGTATTACACAAGGAAAACAAGGATCCAAAAAAAAGGAACAAAACAAAACATTAAGTTGCCAATGATACATAGTTTAAATAAGAATGGAGAATTTTATAAACAGAACTACATTTCAATTCCCTTTAGTTCTCCGTTCTCCTGTAGAATAAACAGCTTCTTTTAAAAAAAAAAAAAAAAAACAGTCTGAATCAAAGAAGATATTACTTCATGTACTGTCTGGCCATCAAACTTGATTCTATGTTAAATCTGGACTAGAATTATCTTAGACTTGCAGACATAAAGGCTGAGTCCACCTGCCTTCTAGACCTAGTCTGTCATTCATTCAGTCATGTAAGAAGAGAGAAAATTACCTTTCTTGGATCCAACCCTGGAAGAGGCGCTGAAGAACTTCTTCACTGTGGTGACCTTGCGGGTCTTCTCGTTGGTTTTCTTTTCCTCGAACTTGGAGAATGTGAGAGACTGGGCTCCTTGGCTGCTCTGGCTGCTGGCAAAGGCCTCTTCCTCCTCCCGCTGAAGTCTGAAAGTCAGGGAGAATTGTGAACAATCTGGATCCTCTCCAAGCTTTCCTAGGGTCTAAACGATCTTGTTTAAATAAATGAAGAAGATCTGAAAACTTTATAAACAGAAGCTAAATATACCAAATGAGCCTGAGGTCTTGAGTACATAGCTATAAGATGAAATTCTGTACCTGTTGAAGAGTTCATTCAATGTATGGGTTTAACCCCTACTACCTCAAAAGAATAAAAATAGGCAAAAAAAAAAAAAAAAAAAAAAACAGACAGATTTTACACTTATAATTTCAGCATTTGGAAGGTTGGGGCAAGATTGCTGAGTTTGAGGTCTGTGGTGGTGATATTTATAAACCCTCTAGGAAATAAAGCTTGCCTGAAGATCAGAGGACAGAGACAGCCACAGGGTTAGCCACAGAGGTCAGGCAGTGGTGCCACATACCTTTAATCTTAGCACTCTGTGAGTTCAAGGCCAGCCTGAACTACATTAATCCAGTCCAGGAAAGAAACAGAGCCAAGCAGTGGTAGCACACACCATTAATCCTAGCACTAGGAAGTTTGAGAAAGAAAGTGATATGGCTGGGTAGGGAAAGGAATATAAGGTGGAAGGAGGTAAGACTTCAGCCCCCTTCCACTTCTGCCTTGTGGTTGCTTTTGCTTCCCCATTCAGTCTGAGGATTCCTGGAGACAGGATCTTCCCCTTTTGGCTGAAGAGTTGGTGAGAAGTGGATGTGGCTTGTTCCTCTGTCTCTCTGATCTTTTAGCATTTGCCCCAATATCTGGTTCTGGGTTTTTTATTATAAGATCAATTAGGATTCTTGCAATACACAACCATTTGTAACTCCAGTTCCAGGGGATCCAATGATTTTTTTCTGGCAATAATGTGTGCCATAGGCATCAAGCACACATCACATACATACATGCAGAAAAACATTCATATTAATAAAACAGTAAATCCTCTTTTAAAAAAGCTTTCATGGCCAGTCATGGTGGCACATGCCTTTAATATCAGTACTTAGAAGGCAGAGTCAGGTGGATCTCTGTGACTTCAAGGCCAGCCTGGATGGCCAGGGCTGTTATACAGAGAAACCCTGTCTTGAAAAACCAAAATAAATAAATAGTCTTTCATAAACAAAAAAGGAAATGAACAAGCTGAGATGAATGCAGTTCAGAGACAGAGCTCATGCCCAGCATGCATAAGGTCTATGATCAATCATCAGCACTGAGAACTAGGGGTGGGTGGTGTAGCTCTCTTCCCTAAACAAAAGCTTTAAGGAACATCACTATTCAGAAGGGCAATTCCTAGAGCAGAGTAGAAAGCATGTGCTTTTAGAACACAGAACAGATAAAATCCATCAGAATAAAGGCCTGAGAAGGTTCAACAGTGGTGACACTGGGGGCACATCTACAGGATGACTAGGACATCTACTAGTCTCCAACAGGAAAGAATAGACATAAAGTGTGGCTTCTAGCCAGGCGTGGTGGCTCGCTCACACCTGTAACACCAGCACTTGGAAGGCAGAGACAGGCACATCACTGATGATGATCAGTACTGGATACACAGATGATGAGGAACTCTGACTGTAAGCCAACTATATATTATTCTGGCATTCATTGTGTGGCAGAGAACCCAGAAAGATTATACACCCAAGAAGTTACCCTGTACTTTGGCACTTAATGCAAGGAGCTATATAAAAACTTAAGAGGCTAGAGATGGCTTAGCAGTTAAGATCACAGGCCCTGGAAGTAGAGCCCATGCCACAATTCTGAGTTTACCACAGATGGGAACGTGAACAGTGTAGTTGTTCAACAAATACCCAGTGACTACACACGGAAAAGCAGCAAAAGCTAGCGTCTGGTTTGCCCTTCTGCAGAGAGAGCATCACAGTCTGAGGATGTCATGGTGAAGGACCCGCTTTACTCCTGCCATTTTCCAAGTCTCTGCACTCACCAGCACTTCTACCTTTAAATTCTGTCATACTAATATATTTAGAAATGACACAACTACTCTGGAGAAATCCCACTGTAAAAAAAAAAAAAATTAATGTTCACAATTCAAGGACCATGTGCATAAACTAACTAGTCCTGATTACTATGTGTTTTATCACTGTGCTACATGCCTGCCATGCTGGGGATGTCAGAAGAATGAGGAAAGAGAGTCACTTGTCAAACCCTGTGTACAGCACATCACACGTATGACCTGAGTTCATCTTCACCACAAAGTATGTTTGCCTTCAAAAGAGGTATGAATAGCACACTCATATGTAAAATCAACAAACACAAAATGAAGAAATAAATTGTTTACCAGAAAGAAGAAAGAATCCTTTCTTTATGAAAAACTAACCTATGATAGTACTTAATAAACGAGAGAAGCATGGCTGGGCAACAGGACTTTGTACCTGGTTATGTCACTGGTAGCCACATCCCACCTCTACCTAGCAGTGAGGTCACTTTACCTTTCTGCCAGTTCCCAGTCCTCTTGAATCTGCTTCTGCCGGGCCTTGTGATATTCCTCCCTCCAGCACTTGGAGCAGAAACCCTGCCAGGCAGGATTGCCATAGTAACCGCATCCTTTCTTGCACAGAAGCTCAGATTGATCCACATGAATTCCCCGGCGTTCGGACTTCAGGCTCATCTTCTTCCTGATAACCAAAGAATGAGAAAGCATTGAAAATTAATTTATTACCATACTACTAAAATATAGCACTCATGAAAAAAAAATTCGAGTGAGTCCAAGATCTTCAAGCCATAAGAAGAAAAAGGAAGACCAACCTAGCTTTAAGTTCATGCAAGATGAAAGAACCTGTATCATGGCACTAAGCAGAGTGATGTGACTGGGACCCTGTCTCAAAAGAAATGGGAGGGATGGAGGGACAGAGGAAGTTCCTCCATTAGAAAAATAAATAAATAAAAGAAAAAGAAAAAGGAAGAAAGAGGAAAGATAGCACAAAATCCAAAGTTTTTTAAGATTTTATTTATTTATTATGTATACAGTGGTCTGCCTGCACATATGCCTGCAGGCCAGAAGAGGCACCAGATGGCTGTGAGCCATCACGTGGTCACTGGGAATTGAACTCAGGACCTCTGGAAGAGCAACTAGTGTTCTTAATCTCTGAGCCATCTCTCCAGCCCGATAAAACCCAAAATTAAACAGGGCAAGTTCAAGCAGAGTCACACTGAACAAAGACTTCAATCTGATGGTCCAAAATACACAGCATACCTTAACAGACTAATACTGGATTAAAGACTTAAGCACACAGATTTAAACTCCTAGAGGAAAAGCTTCCAGACACTGGCAAGGACTTCTTCAATACACCAAAGCATAGGTAACAGAAGCAACAAAAACAGACAACAGAACAACAGCAAACTTGAAAACATCTGCACAACAAACAAAGCAACCAACAGAAGAAAAAAGGGGCAGTCTATGGACTGGAGAAGACATTCCAACTTCTACAGAAAAGGCAAAACCCAGAGCATAAAATGCACACAGACAACCCAACAAGATAGACAAAGAACTAGAACTCCCCAACAGGGAAATTAAAATGGCCAACAGAGAGCAAGACCCTGCCTCAACACACACACATCAAAGGAGGGAGGGGGAGCAGTGGTGGAGTGAAAAAAAATCATTAATTAAAAAATTAATTAGAAAATAAATAAACATCTACTCCTCCCTCACCCCACCCCACCCCCACACACAAAGGCTGAGAAGATGGCTTAGGGCTAAAGATTCCTGCCACCACAGTTGATTACAGAGTTTGATCCCTGGGATCTGCATGGGAGACTGACAGACAACTCTCCAAAGTTGTCCACTGGTCTTCTCGCATGTGCTGTGTGGCACATGCTTACATATAAACGAAATTGATAAAATATACTTTGTATTATACCAACAAGCTGAGCTAGTAGTGCATGCCTTTAATCCTAGCATTCGGAGAACAGAAGCAGGTGGATCTCTGTGAATTTAGACCAGCCAGGAATACACAGTAAGACCCTGTCTCAGACAAACAAACAAAAATGACTAACAAAGACAGGGCATGTTGGCATATGCCTGCAATTCCAAAAATCTAAGGCAGGAGGATTGCAGGTTCTAGTCTCATCTAGCTTACAGAAACCTTATCTCAAAATATTAATATTTAATAGTCAGCAAACACATCAGAGAAACTATTGGAATAAATGAAAACCACAATGAGACATCACATTGGTAGGAAAGTCACCTTAAACACACACACACAAACTGGAGATGTTGTTGATAGGAATATAAGGAAATCAGAACCCTTCTGTACTCTGAGTAGGGATGTAAAGAGATGCAGCCACCACAGACACAACCTGTCCATTATATAGAACCAGCAGGAAAGCAGAGGCAGGAGGATCTGTGAGTTCGAGGCCAGCCCAGTCTATAAATTGAGTTCCAGTACAGCCAGAGCTATTGTACAAAGAAAAAAGAACTTTCTAGCCAGATGTTCAAGTAATTCAAGTACTGGACAGACTAAGGCGGAAGAATCATGGACTCAAGGCCAGCCGGGGCTACAAAGTAGGTTCCAGGCCAACCTGAGCTACCTAATAAGACTCCGTATGGGCTATGGCTGGCAAGATAACTCAGCAGATAGAGCCTGCTGTCCAGCCAGCCAATCTGAGTTCAATTCCTGGATCTGAAATGGTGAAAAGAGAGAACAGACTCCAGCAAGTTGTCCTCTGACCTCCACACATACAGCATGAAATATGCACATTGATAAACATACACAAAATGTAAGCAGAAGAGATAAAAGTGTTCTGTTTACCATGCAGTTAAATGCCCCATACACACACACACACACACACACACACACACACACACACACACACACACACACACATAGTCATGAAATCTGGGTTCCTTAATCTTGAATTCCTTAGCTGTGACTCTGCCTATTGAGACTTGTGGGCAAAGGTACTCACTATGACATAAAGCCTATCCTACTGATATCCTGAATAGTGGGTCCCTTTGTTCCTGTCTTCTGCTTGTATCCATCAGCTTTGGCAGGCTCACTTGCTAATTATAAGCAGAACAAAAGTTCCATCATTCACCATCCTTAACATTTCCAGCAAGGAGTACACAGGAAGCCTTTACTACCTTTAGCCATGAGAGCAATACAAGAAGACATAAGACAGGGCTGGAGGTGTGGCTCAGTGGTAGAGCACTTGCCTAATTTGCTCAAGGCTCTGGGTTCAATCCTCAGTACTGCCAGAAACAAAATAAATTAAAACTCCACCAGCATGAAGCATGCTAACACCTATCAGATTGGTATAAATAAGCACTGATGCTACCAATGGCATTCCTGATTTTTCATTGTTTCCATCTTCTGACATAGAGTCACATTCTGAAGTCCACACTGATATCAAACTCAAAGCAATTTTTCTGCCTCATGCTCCCGAGTGCTGCCATTACAGGTGTGAACCATCACACCCACCTACACACTCTATAGTGTTTACTCACTGACTCAACAATTATTTTCATATACTGACAGACACCTGAGCCACTACCATAAGTAAAAGCTCTGTGGATCTTAGTGTTTAACATGAGCACTACATAGCTCACAGCCTGAATGAAAAAATACTATTAATACTGAATAATTTTTCTCTCTCTCGCCCTCCCTGCCTCCTTTGCCTTCTCTCCTCTCCCTTTTTTTTCTACACAGGGTTTCTTTATATAGCCCTGGCTGTCCTGGAATGTCTGTCCCCTGTAGACTAACCTAGAGATCCACCTGCCTCTGCCTACTCAGTGCTGGAACTAAAAGTGTATACCACAAACTCCCCACTGAATAATTAATCTTAGAACAACTAAGTTTCACAAATCATATCAAGCCAGATATGTGTATATAAAATCTATGGAACTCTAACAATTGCTGAATAACAAGATATATAATGAGGTACAAAATATCTCACAGTAATATCAATATGGATAAACACCTAGGAAATTTTTAATAATAAAGTCATGTGGCTGATATAAAAAATATTAATATATAAGCAATGGTCACAGACATATATACTCTGCTGTGGGATTATGCTCTTATACACTGTAAAATATTTGTCTCTCCTACTGGTTTAATAAAATGCTGATTGGCCAGAAGGCAGACAGGAAGTATGGGCAGGGCTACCAAACAGAAAACTCTGGGAAGAGCAAGAGCAGAGCAGAGATGCTCAGGCGGTTGCAGAGGAAAGAAGATGACAATGCTATTCTGAGAAAAGGTACTAAGCCACTTGGCCAATCATGAGTTAGTTTAAGAGTAAGCGTTAGCAAGTAATGTGCCTGAACCATCAGCCAAATAGCATGTAATAAGACTGTGATTATTTGAGACTGCTGGTCCAGATCTCAGAACTAGGCTGGGCCAGAAACTCTTACTATAATACTCCTAGTACTTGGGAGGTTGATATCAACCTGGACTACAAAAGACAAAAAATGGAAATGAAGAAAGCTAATGCTAAGGCTACAACTAGTAAGATGTGACAGTGATACTGAATAAAATTCATATAAAACATTAGTAAAATGATATAGGTTCTAAAATCTATAAATTTACTACAAATGACAATAAAATTCTCAAGATATTTTGGAACTTGGCAAAATGATTCTGTTTTATAAGCAATAGTTTTGCTGGGGAGGTGGGGGGGGGTGCTGGTCTACAGAGTGAGTTCCAGGACAGCCAAAGCTGCACAGAGAAACCATTACTCAAAAAACAAAAAACAAAACAAAAAAATCTCCACAGGGCAGTTTTTTTCCTGCATGACAGTTAAAACAGTATGAACTCAAACAAATCATTAAAAAATACAAAAACCTCCAAAGGAATTCATATGCCATAATACATATTAGAAGAAGAAGAGGAAAGGAATGTTTTAAATAAACAGTTCTGAATAACTGGCCAGCAATAGGGCTGCCCCCAAATACCTGGAAAGAGATGTTAAAGAGGCTGGAGAGGTGGCTAAGTGCTTAAGAACACTGGCTGCTCTTACAGAGGTCATGGGCTCTATTCCCAGCACCCACATGGCACCTCACAACCACCTGTAACTCCAGTTCCAGGGGTTCTGATACACTCTCTGGCCTACACAAGCACTGCATGCAAGCTGTGACAGAAAAGTTAAAACACCTCCACACATAAAACTCAATGATAGCAAGGTCTAGGATGGACTAGTCGCATAAACCTCTCTCAAAAAACAAAAACAAGAGGCTGCAAAGAGGGCTCAGGGGCTATGTTCTTGCTGCTCCTGCAGAGGACTTGAGTTTGGTTCTCCAAATCCACAATATGTAGCTCAAAACTTCCTTTAACACCAGCTGCAGGGGATCCAGTGCCCTCTTCTGGATTCCATGGGCACAGACAAATATACATACACACAAACTCATAGGGATCACCTGTCTCTGCCAGGACTAATGGTATGCACCACCATATCCAATCTTTCTCTTCTCTTCTTTCTCTTTCTCTCTCTCTCTCTCTCTCTCTCTCTCTCATTCATTCCTTCCCTCCCTCCCTTTCTCTCTCTTTCTTGAGAGGGAAGAGATGAACAAAGTTTCCAATTTGTCACACTCTGTAACCCAAGCTGGCCTGTAGTTCTCCCTTGTGATGGGATTACAAGTGTCCAACATCATACCTAGTACAACTTAAAAAAAATTGGAGACAGAAAGAAGACCTAACATTAAATATTTATGAAACTTCTATGCCTAGAAGCTACAAAAAAATCAGGAAGGAAGTAAATTTGAATACACAAATTTAAACATCCATCTAGTTAAAAAGGCCTCACCTGTGACCAAAATAGGCAAAAAGAGAGTGGAAAATAACATTTACATGTGACAATGAAGCATTTTATTACACAGAAAGATAATATTAATAACAAAGCTGAAAGTGACTGGCAGCTGGCAGAACAGGGACTCAGGCAGGTTCTTTGCAGCCTCTCGAAACACAAGTGAAACATCTGACACTTTGACAAACAAGCCTCAGGAAAAGGCTGCCCTGCCTGTCATCCCACTCCCGAATAAGGAAACCTACTTCCCACAGCCTCAGAAGCAGTGTTAGAAAACTTCAATTTTTTTCCAATCAACAGTTATCCAATGTTACTGCTATTTGTCTTTAAACATTTTATTTTTAACTATGCGATATACATGCGGGGGCGGGGGGGGTGTCCCATGCATGTGTGAGTGCAGATGCTCAAGCGGGCCAGAAAAGGGTGCTGGGTCCCAGGGAGCTGGAGGTACAGGTAGCAGTGTGCCTCCAATCTGGGGGCTACAGGTTCTCTAACAGCTGGCATGTGCTCTTAGCCTGAGCCCTTTCCTCGGCACCTGATTAACAATTTTTATTGGCATTTGTTACTACATACACATTTTTTCAAATAAATTAACTACTGATATTCTCTGCTCCCATGTCTGTATCTCTGACATTTTCCATTTGATTCCCAAGTGTTCTTTTGAAAGATTTTTTAAAGCCTTCTTTTATGTTATGAAGGTACCATCACACAAAGACAAGGCTTTTCAACTTCCCCCCTTGATACACATTCCTTCTAAATCATACTTCATGTATACTACTGACCTCAGGTTTCCGTGTTAACTGTTACAAAACAAAGTATGTAAACACTACTCTGTCCAAGCAATCCCAAGAGATAATCTATCCCACGGGACACAACTTAGAGAGTGAGCTGAACCAATGGAGCACTCTTAAGGACATCCAGGCAACTGTCCTCTGCTGTGCTCAGCCACAGCCTCTTCACTTGAGCAAAGTCTGAGCTCTAATCTGAGCATGCCAATCCCAAGGCTCAAAACAACCCAGCCGTGCTAGCCTGCTGTCCTCTTCTCTTAAGCTCTTCCAGAGGAGCAGTCAGCACTCAGATGGCAACTACTCTCCAGGTACCTAAGCAAACAGACTTAGCTCCACCCAAGTGACAGCGTTTTGTGATACAGAGAGGTACCACTGGAGGGTTGTTTTCAGTTCTATCTGACTTAGTTCTGCTCTACCATTTCACCTTTCTCATATACTTCTGAGTCACAAGGTCTGAGAATCTGAATTTATCCAGGTCCTAAAAGAACCTACTGGGAAGCAACTTAGAAATTACAGCTATAAAGAAAGTAGCACGAGTATGAAGTGACTCATCTCTCCACCCGACCCCTTGAAAGGGATGCCCTTATCTTTTTCAATTCTTTTTATTTTATTTTATTCATTTTGGTGTTTTGTCTGCATGTATACCTACATACCACATATATGCCTGGTGCCCACAGAGGCCAAGAGATAGGCTTTCCAGAACTGGAGTTACAGGTGGTTGTGAGTCACCATGTGAGTGCTGAGAACTGAACCCAAGTCCCTGAAGATCAACAAGTGCTAGTAACAGCTGAGTCATATCTCCAGCCTGAGATGCCCTTTTCTGAGTAAGATAGAAGCCTGTGTCAACCTCCTGCTAATAATTGGAAAGCTAGAAACAATGTGATTGTGTTTAAAGGCACTATCACAAATACAAAGAAGAGCTTCTGAAGTACTTCACAATAAGAGGGTCCAGATCCTGGAAAATGGGGAACAGTATTAAAAGGAGGTAAATCCAGCAAAAGGCAGAGAACCCAGGATACACTGATGGAAGGGATGGAGGGAAATTTGGGAAGAAATAAAAATCACTGCTTGGTGCTAGGGAGGCAGCAATTGATGAGTGCTTGCCTAACAGGGAGAAGCCCAGGTCTCCATTTTCAGCACTACATAAACTACATATGGTGGCACATGCTTAAGATATTAGCAGCCAGGTTGAGGCAGGAGGATCAGGAGTTCAAGGTCATCCTCAGCAATATACTGAATAGGAGACCAACCTGGGATATATGAGACTCTGCCTTTAAAAAAAAGAAAGAAAGAAAGAAAGAAAGAAAGAAAGAAAGAAAGAAAGAAAGAAAGAAAGAAAGAAAGAAAGACAAAGAAAGAAAGGGAAGGGAAAAAAAATCAAGCCACACAAGTCTATATATAAGACTAACACCTAGGAGGCTAAGGAAGGAGGACAGCAAGTTTAAGGGCAGCTTGAATAAGCTAGCAAAACTCTATGTCAAAAAACAAAGGCTGGGGCTGAAGAGATGGCTCAGCAGTTAAGAGCACTGACTGCCCTTCTGAAGGACCTGAGTTAGATTCCCAGCATCCACATGGCAGCTAACGACTGTCTGTAATTCCAAGATCTGACACCCCTACACAGTTATACAGGCAGGCAAAACTCCAATTCACACAAAATAAAAATAAATACTTAAAAAAAAAAAAAGGGCTGGCAGTGGTGTCCACACCTTTAGCCCCAGCACATCAGGGAAGGCAGAGAGAGCTCTGTGAGTTCAAGGTCAGCCTAGCCAACAGAGTGAGTGCATTTCAGGACAGCCAAGGCTACACAGAGAAACCCTGCCCTGAAAAAAACAAACAAAACATAAAAAGTTACTAGAGGCTAATGAGATGGTTCATCAGGAAAAGACATTTGCTATACAAGCCTGACTTCAATTCCTGGAAGCCACATAAATGTGAAGGAGAGAGAGAACCAACTCCAAACAGCTGTCCTCTGATCTCCATATGCATGTCATGGTATTTGCAGTGTGTGTGCAAGCATAGGCGCACTCACAAATACACACATACAAATAATAATTTTTTTTTTTTAAAAAAAGGGTTATTAGAGAGGGCTGAGTGATGGCTTAGTGGTTAAGAGCACTAACTGATCTTTCAGGGGACTTGGGTTCTGTTCCCAGCACTTACATGGTGGCTAATAACTGCCTGTAACTTCAACTCCAAAGGATCTTCTGACCTCTTCAGGCACTGTATGCACATATTTGCTGGCAAGACACCCATACACACGCAATAAAATTATTTTTAAAAAATAAAATAGTGAGAAATGGAATAAATGTAACCCTAATGTGTGTGTGGCTGAGGATGCATGACAGAGGTAGAGCACTTGCCTAAAAGGTATGAAATACTGGGTTTGATCCCAGAACACAAATATATATGGCTAAAATATGCTATTTCAATGTTGTCTCTGTCATAAAACATTCTATTTTATAGGGCAGGTAACAACATAGTAAAGTTTTCAGGAGAGCCAATGGTTAGCATATGGGTATAAAAGCAACTTTGACATCTAAATCTCATCAACAGTATTAAAAATGATATGTTTATGGCTTCCACAAACTACACAATTGTCACATTAGGTTCCAATTGTAGCGGCTAACAAATTTTCAAACACTGAAACAGAATTAATATGCTACATAGAGGGCAAGCATATTATCTCAAGACACTGATTATAAAGAACTCTGGGTTTTTCTCTTTTTTTTTCATATACTGCTGAAGATGAAGGGCAGAGGTCTGTGCACACTGAACATACTGCATCACTGCACTGCACGCCAGATCCTGTGATATATTTTAGTCAATAGATCTCATTAGCTTTCAATACTGTTTCTGTTTCTAGAACTCACATTTGCATTATCCTTATTGTAGTCAAAGCTTTGGTCACTAGTCCAACTCATTCTTAGGGCACACTTAAAAAACAATGTCAAAAGTTAATGGAAATGCAATTAAGGAGCCACAATATTACACATCTGCTTTTTAGGCAAGGATGGTCCCACCTACTGTTTACTAAGGGTGAATAAGAACAGTCTCCTGGCCATGCCAACCATGCTGGAGCTCTAGAAATCCTAACTATTATTACTGAAAGAGTAACTCTGCAGTTGCAAAGCAGAGACAGTGATTATCTAGATAATGTGAAACAGACCTTTGTTTGAACAGTAAGATCAAAACACTTGGATCACATGAAGCCAGGAGTAATTCAGCTAAGACCTGACTGACAGAGCACACAGCCCTTCCAAAAGCATTCAACAATTAAAGGACAGAGCTGAGGAGTGTCTGATTACCTCTGAAGGTCACTAAACCATTATATTCTTTTCTCAACTGGCTGCTAAGGAGCACAGCCACAGCTCTGTAGTCCTCATACTCAGCCCAAGCATTGGTACAGAGCTAGCTGGTCCTTGATCGCACTTAACTCTCCATCTACTCCAAATCACCCATCCACTCACGCATCTCTCTCAGTATGTTACCAGCAGCAGGGTGGACAAGTCTTCACAGGTCATTAAGAATCCTTTCCAGAATAAGATGTGCTACGATAGATACTCTCTACTTAAGAAAATTATAGCATAATACAAAGAAACTTTCACCCATTAATAAACATTTTACATCCAATCTCTAAAAGCATCTTTTATTGTGCTCCAAAGTGCCATCTTAAGGGAAAAAAAAAAACTGCTCTATCAAACAGCACACCTAAAATTAGAAAATTTTATAGACACTGTTATATAGGAATTACAAAAATATTATCATTACGTATTTTTAGCTGAAAACATAAAAAAATTAAAAATATAGCCTATGTAAAAATTTCCCAAATTGTGAGACTGGTATGATAAAGTCACATGAAATAAATTATTTTTATATTTTTACACCTACCTCCCCCCACCAAGAAAGTCAGGCATGGTGGCACATACCTTTAATCCCAATGAGGCAGAGGCAGACAGATTACTGTGAGTTTGGGGCCAGCCTGTACTACACAGTGAGTTCCAGGCTTCAAACAGACTAAGAAACGGAATAAAAATAAAATAAAAGACCAGCACAATTTTTATATGAAGAACCAATGGTACTTTTAGGTTACTAAAGTAAGTGTAGGTTAATACAAATAAATACTTTTATCAGAGAAAAGACATAGAGGTACCTCCATGCTAAAATCACAAAGGACAAAGATAACCAATACAGCTATCTAAAGACATTGAATTTCCTAATTCTGATGAATAGCAGTGGCAGTATAAAAGTCAGAAACTGATAAGAGACTATGCTCTTAGTCTGCACCTGAAAAGTTAAAGGTTTATATAAACCTTTAAAAAAAAAAAAAAAAACATACCTTATTTTTATTTTCTAAAAAAAAAAATCATCCTCATTTTTCTTCAGGGTTGGGGAGATGGCTCCTGCTGCTGAGCCTAACTACTTGAATCTGATCACCAGAACCCATATGGCAGAAAGAGAAAACCAAACCCCACAAATCATTCTCTGACCTCTACACATACCCTGAGCATGCAATCACATGTATGCATGCTGCTCACACACATACAAACAAATTAAAAACAAAAATGACTTTAATTCCATTTTTAATGTCTAAATATTTATTTGTGCATGTGTGAGTGCCCACCAGTGTGCCTGTGCACCACCTATGTGCCTAGTGCCTACCAAGGCCAAAAGAGAACATCAGACTCCCTGAGACTGGAGTTACAGATGCTTGTGAGCTGCCATGTGGGTGCTGGGACTCAAACCCAGATACTCTCCAAGAGCAGCCAGTGCTCTTAACCACTGAACCATCTTTTCAGCCCTCACCCCATTTAAAAATTTTAATCCCCACATTTAATTTTAAAATACCACAAATTCAATTACAATGACTACACTGAATGGCAACTCAGCTGACTAGCTTGAAAAGTGGTCCATAGATTTTACCCAAAAACTCAGGTGTGGTAGTATACGTTTGGTCTACATAGTGAGTTCTAGGTCAGCCAGAGCTACATAGAGAGCCCTTGTCTCAAAAAACAAAACAAGATTTTACTCAGTTCCCTCACAGCACCACTCCCTACGATTAGAGCCCTCAAGGCTCTGACTACACTCCATATCCTTGGGGGCAGGGCAATAAAAAGCTTATGACTCAGGGCAGAGAAGGTAAATCACTGGTACAGTACTTGCCAAGCAAGTGCTCCATATGGCCCCCCAAAAGCCACTCTACAACCCTCCCACCTCAACATGTAATGTTGTATGGTTCCTATCAGGATGAACAATGCTTATCCTTCTGATCATAACTTAGGATTCCTGTTACATATAATTAACTGATCATAATCACAACTATTAGCTGTCCTGATGATCATAAGCTTGTAAAGTATGCTACCAGAAACAAGGAAAAAGTACTCTCCTATATCATCTAAGTTACAATTCCTACCCAGTGGGAAGAGCTTCATTAAAAACAGCGATCTCTGGAAACAAGCATGGTGCTGGAGAGACAACTCAAGAGTTAAAAGTATGCACTGCTCTTGCAGAGGACCCAAGTTTAATTTCCAGCACCATATCAGGAGATCCAATAACCTCCTCTGGTCTCCAAGGGCATATCGTGTACACATACTCACACCCACACACAAATACACACATACACATAATTGAAAAAAATAAATGTACACGTCAGAGCCTACAACATGTTAGGCAAGTGCCCTAAAATTGAGTGACAACCCAGGACTTCTTTTGTTATTATGACAGTCTTGCTAAGTTATCCAGGCTGGCCTGCTTTGGCAATCCCTCTGCACAGACTTTAAGAAAAGCACTTTATTCAAACATTAAAAAGTACCAGTTAAGCTGGGCTTGATAGCACATGCCTTTAATCCCAGCACTTCAGAGGCAGAGGCAAGTAGATCTCTATAAGTTCGAAGCTAGCACTGTGGTGTACAAAATGAGTTCCAGGACAACCAGGGCTGCACAGAGAAACCCTGCCTTAAAAAACAAAAACCAGTTAAATAATAATCAGTGTGACAGAAGTCAGTTGTTTCCCCTGTACATACTACTTCATACAGTGTTGTCTGCTAAATGTGAACATTGGGTAAGATTTGCAAAATGTTCCTTTTCCATGAAAGTCTCCTTTTTTAGCATGGTAACTTTATTATCAGGCTAAGAAAGTCAGTTAGTAGCACAGTCTACTGATACATAGATGTTGATTATACAGATAACCTCTGCTAGAGATGCTTATCTCACAGACAATAAAAATTGGTGCCAGAATTTAATTGTACACAGTCAAGATTTAAAATTCTATAGTATCTAGCCAAAAACTGGGAGAAGTCCATGAAGTATTCTCAAGCAGTCAGCAAGTACTCATGGAACCAATAAATGTCCAATATAAATTGAGAGTGGAGAGATAAAAGTAGATTTCCTGTTACTGGAATTTATAATGGAGAGAATCTTAGTAAATGGGTACACAACTCAACCCAAACACTTAATGACAAGAAAAGAACCATTCACAGCACCTAACCCAGCATTACATCGGACACAATCATCTTCAGCCACACAGCAACAGCCTGTGTGTGAGCTGCTGTTCATCTTAACCACAGGATGACTTTGCTTCATGCTCTTCCTTGGCCCTGTCACCAGCACAGAAAAGTTTCAACTGGCGTCTCTGCCCTGCATATCCCTTCAATATCTGCTTCATGTAGTTGGGTGGCCTCCTCTCCTGGTCCCTGCTCCCCCATCACACACACTCACCTGCCTCCAAAATTCCTACTCCAGTTTGTTGGTATGAATTGTTAGATTCTTCAATGTACTTTAAGAAGGTATTCCCTGATTCTTCCTTCCACACACCTCACCTGACAAGGCCTATATTATAGTCCTCAGCACTCTATGCTAGCACACACAATAGAATTATATTGAAATAATTTCTGTTATTTTAGTCTCTTTGTAGTGCTGGGGATCAAACTCAGGGCCTGGGTACAAACTAGGCAAGTGAAGTATTGTCACTGTTCACTTCTGTAATTTTTAAGAGATTTATTAATTTTTAATGTATGAATATTTGCTTGTATGCATGCAAATGTACCATGTATGTGCTTGGAGGCCAGAAAAGGACATAAAATCTCTGGATCTGGAGTTACAGACAGCTGTGAATCACCATGTGAGTACTGGGTACCAAACCAGGGTCCCCTGAAAGAACAGCCAGATCTCTTAACCACTGAGCCAACTCTCTAGCCCAATTTTTCTAAAAGCAATCAAAAATTCAAATCCTAACTTTGTGTTAACTCTCTGATTAAGCATCTGTAAACAGCCAGGCAGTAGTGAAGTACACCATTAATCCCAGCAGCATTCAGGAGGCTTGGATGCAGTCAGATCTCTGTGAATTTGAGGCCAGTCTGGTCTACAGAGCAACTTCAGGAGAGCCAGGGATACAGAGAAACCCTGTCTTGAAAAACAAAATAAAGGGCTGAAGAGTTGGCTTAGTGGTTAAGAACACCGGCTGTTATTCCAGAGGACCTGAGTTCAATTCCCAGCACCCCATGGTGGCTCACAACCATCTGTAATGAGATCTGGTGCCCTTTTCTGGCCTGCAGGCATACATGCAAGCAGAACACTGTATACAAAATAAATAAATAAATCTTTACCAAAAAAAAAAAAAAAAGAAAAACAAAATAAAAATCAATGACTCTTGGAAACTCTTGGGATGTATACACCCATGTCTTGAAGGTGTGCTTTTAAAGTGTCTCTCCCTCTTCCTTAACATCAGTGTTCAAATCTATAATAAAACTGTCTATTAAACTTCATTTAATCAAAAACAAAAGGCAGGGCTAGGAAGATGGCTAAATCTACAAAGGACTTGCCACACAATCATGAGAACCTGAGTTCAGATCCCCAAGCTCTACACACAAAAAGTGCTTTGTCTGTAACCCCAGGGCTTGGAGGCAGAGGCTGGGAGAGCGCGCTGCAGCTTGTTGGCCTGCTATGGGTCTAGCCAAACCCAGCTTCAGGTTCACTGAGAGACTGTCTCAAAAACCAAGATTAGTAAGAAACTGAAGAAGACAGCCAACATTAGCTAGCCTCTGGCCTCCACATTCACACACTGTGAACGTATACACCAAAAGATAGACAGACAGTGGCCAACATATGCAATCCCAGCACATGAGAGGTACAGGCAGGACTGCTCTAAGTTCAGAATCATGCCTGGTCCACATATGGAATTCCAGCCCAGCCAGGGCTGCATTATGAGACTCTGCCCCCCCAAAAAAAAAATAAATAAATAAACAATCCCCCAAACAGTAATTCGTAAGGGCTGAATGGGAGTGGGGATGCAGCTCAATTAAACAGCCCCTTTTGAGCACATGCAAACCTTAAAGTCAGTCATACTAAGTAGCAAGCTTGACAAGACAATTTTATTTGGGACTCTGCTTTCTTTTAACTGTGACAGAGTGAGGTGTTAGGGTAGAATTTCCCTCTGTAGCCTAGGCTGGCCTCAAACTCACTATGTAGCCCTTGTTGATGTTGATGTCGAACTCCCAAGCTATTTATTCCTGCCTCAGTTCCCAAATACTAGAATGACTGGAGTGGGTGATTAATATGGTCTTTCTTTTAAAGCTAGTTTTAGTTTTCTAGGTTAAAAGGCCTGTTAACTTCCAAGAGAGGAATTAAAAAGTCGACACAAAACCAGGTGATGCTGTAAACTTCTCCTGCCAAAATGTCACATCTGAACTCCACAGGCTGACGGAGCCTACGGCATCCTGCCACACATTTCCCAGCCACATATTTCCCAACCACAGAGGTTGGTCATCAACTCTGAGACACAGCCAGCTGCCAGTGACCCAGTCTCCAAGGCGCTTCCCTCTTTGGAGTTAAACTTCCGCGAGGGGATGAAGGGACATCCCCTCAGCTCTTCTCCTAGACAGCTCGCCATCAGGGACTGCCTTTATTTTTCTCCCCAGAAGAGAGTCTTGCTATGTGGCAGAGGCTAGCCTCAAACTCCAGGCAATCCTCCTGCCTCAGCTTCAGGACTTCCCATTCAGAGACACCCACATAACCTTGGCTACTACGACCTAACAGAAGTATTCAAAACCCCGCGCCACAGCAGCACGCACCATCCCCGAGACCCACGACGGGTCCGTACGTGACCTTCCTGGCCGCAAGCACAACTCCGGACTCGGACAGGATCGGAGCGGCAACAGACGACCGGGAACCGCGTCCTCCCGTGAGCCCCAGTCCCGCCGAGCTGTGAAGAACTCGGCCGAGGAGAGGCCGAGCGCGGAGTTCTAGCGGCCTGGCCCTCCGCGCCCTCCCGCCTAAGTGGGGGAACGGGACGGCCAGGGGGTCAGCGCGCTGCCGGACACCACCACCGCCGCCCCGCTCCGAGTAGGAACGCGCCTCCCGGACCCCCGTCCCTCCGAACCTGCTCCGCGGCTCCGCCGGCGTCGGACAGCCGCTCCCAGCGCCGCTTAAGTCAGTCGGCTCTCTGCCCCGCCCCTGCCCCCGCACGCCCCGCCCCCGGCACCACTAGCACGCGCGCCTTGCGTACGTGTTGCGTCACTTCCGTGGCGCTTTGGATTTCCGGGGTTTAGCGGCTGCGGGCCGGAAAAGGTGTCCCACGCTCAAGACATTGACTGCTAGAGCGACTATGGGGACGACTCTTGGGGTTTGACACATCGAGTGAGCACGAGGCCATCGCTGAGGTGTCCGCGACTCGCGAGAAGCCACTGTTTCTTCTGTCATTCCTCCATGTTTTCTTCATCTTCTATTTGCACTAGTCTGAGAGCGACAAGAAGCCCCCTGAAGACATCATAGCACAGAATGGGGCATCAAAGTCTGAGAGGAACCCCTAGTCCAGGAGACACATCTCAACATGTAAGGAATACGGCCACTAGAAGAAAATAAAAACGCCTTTCTCCTTGTTAGGGATTAGCAGGAATAAATAGAAGTCGGAGGGAGAGAGAATGCATGGCTGCTGGACAGTAAAGATAAGTAACAATCCTACTTTACAGTTAAGATGCCACCTCAGCGCCTTTATTATCTCCCCGGACCAAGAACCATCCGGGGGGAGGAGATAAAGTAGCACGAAAGGAGAGGAAAGAACAGAAAAAGAAAAAAGATCAGAGAGCCCATAAGCCCTACAAAGATCAACCCAGAATTATTAGACAGTCTCCCAGCTCTGGAAATACCACCTTTGCCGTCGAAATGCTTCTTTCTGTCTCAATGCCTATCTTCACCTTTTCTGAGTCTTTACTTTTTTGTCTCTGAGCATTGAATTCTTGCTCATCTCTAGGAAGAACGTGGTCACCTGGGCAGGTGGCCCACAGGACTTCAAACTTACGGTTTGTTTGTCTTTAGAGATCTCGGGACTTTAAAGGGATTAGAATTAAAACCTTAAGGGAATTAGTCCAAAAGCAACCAGGCTGTAATCCTGGTACTGGTGGACACAGGAGGATCATAAATTCTCATCCCTGTTGTTCTTGGTGACTTAGACCCTGTCTGAAAACTAAAAAGTGAAAAAAGCCAGGTGTGGTGAACACTTGGAGTTGGAGGCTAAGACGGGTGAATACAGCATGGGCTATAGTGTAACTCTGTCTCAAAAAATAAAATAAAATAAAAATAAAAAATGAAACCAAGGCTGTGGGTATACCTTCCCAGCCAGGGATGGGGATGATACAGGAATTTTGAGTGTAAGGGATCTAGATGGCCCAGTTGTGCCTGACACAAGGCCCCCAGGGTGCCAGACATGGTCAGACTGGCCTGGGGAAATGGCTGTAACCTGGATGTGTAAGATCTATGAAGATCAAAGACACAGGAGTGAGGTGAAGGTGAGTTTTATTAAAGAGAATAGCAAGAAAGAGGTCAAAGAGATGGCTCGGGGAGGAAAGACTTGCCATTTAAACTTGGAAACCTGAATCCAAATCCTGGAGCTGACAAACGGGAGGAGAGAGGACCAACTCACCAAGTTGTTCTCTGCCCTCCACATAAGCATAATGGCACATGCATTCATGCACAGTAATCGTATAAACAAAAGAAAAAGAGAATTAAGGGTGACTCCCTATATACTCCCTCCCTATTTACTACAGAAGAAAAGTAACCCTCTTGGCTTCAATGAGATGAGGCAGGATTATTAGAAGCCATCCTGTAATTTAGTCTGCCATAATTAGTTGCATTATAGAGAGGAGAAAAAGGCAGGCCAAGCAGTGGGTGGTGGTACAAGCCTTTAATCCCAACACTCAGAAGGCAGAAGCAGGTGGATTTCTGTGAGTTCAAGGCCAGCCTGGTCTGCAGTCAGGACAGCTAGAGCTACACAGTGAGACACTGTCTGGAAAAAACAAAGGGGGAGGGGGAGCAATAATGCCTAGCATCCAGCAGGCCATCTGACACACCTTACTTCTCCAGGTCCCTTGGTTATCGTTATCTCTTACTTGACTTCAAATCTCTAATGTTCTTGACTTGCTTGAGATCTCTCTCTCTCTCTCTCTCTCTCTCTCTCTCTCTCTCTCTCTCTTTCTTTAACTTTAGCCTGGAACTGGGAACTGGAACTACAAACAGTTGTGAGCTGCCACGTGGGTTCTGGGAATCGAACCCCCATCCTCAGAAGAACAGTCTGTGCTCTTAACTGCTGAGCCATGTCTCCAGCCCTTTTTTTTTTTTTTTTTTTTTTTTTTTTTTTTTTTTTTTTTTTTTTTTTTTTTTTTTTTTTTTGGAAAGATTTATTCATTTATTATGCATACAGTATATAGAAGAGGGTACCAGATGTCATCATAAATAGTTATGAGCCACCATGTGGTTGCTGGGAATTGAACTCAGGACCTCTGGTAGAGCAGCCAGTGCTCTTAACCTCTGAGCCACTTCTCCAGCCCCTGCTTGGACTCTTAATGTTCTTTTAAACCTTAAGTCATTTTCACTGCAATGTGTATGAACAGCTTGCAGTTTTCACCACAGGCCCCTTTCCTTCCCTCCTATAGAAGGCTGGCTTCTGCACCCAGAGGCCCTAGATCCAACCTCAGAATAATAATAATAAGACAAATCTGAGTATAACTGAGACTAAAATTTAAGAGTTAAATAAGGTATCCAGTGTTATACAGCATTAATGGTAGAGCACTGTAGTTGCACAGAATTCAGATAGTATGAAAAGAAGACTCTGAGCCAAATATCGGGGGAAGGCTGAAATATCAGAGAGAGGAAGCACCACAGTCAATTCTGACCCAGCTGTCTTGCAACTTCCTCAGCCTCACTCCAGGTAGCTTCTTCTGGTCTCTTCTGCCAGTGCTTCTGTCCCTGCTGGGTTTCTTTTTTTTTAAAAAAAAAAACACTTTATTTATTTATTTGCCTTGGTGTTTGCCTGGAACTGGAACTACAGACAGTTGTTAGCTGCCATGTGGGTGCTGGGAATCGAACCCGGGTCCTCTGGAAGAGCAGACGTCGCTCTTAACCGCTGAGCCATCTCTCCAGCCCCCCTGCTGGGTTTCTACAACCCTTATATACCCTATCCCATCCAGGTTAGGATTAAAGCCGTGTAGCTTTGAACTCACAGAAACAGAGGAATTTCTGTCTCTGGAGTTATGGGATTAAGGATGTTGGTCATCACTCCCGGCTTTCCCTGTGCTGGGATTAAAGGTGTGTGTGATTGAATCCCAGCTGTTTGTCCTTGTACTCAAGGATCAAGGATTTCCTGAGCTGTCTGCCTAGGATTTGACTGTGTGCTGTCTCTGGATATTTCAGGTTTTATTAAATATGTAATAAACATCCACAGAGCACAAACAGAACCTTTCTTTTTTTAATTTAAATAAAAAAAATTTATTTATTTTACATACTGACCACAGTTTCCCCTTTCTCCTCTCCTTCCATTCCCACCCCTACCCTGACCACTACCCCCACCCCCACCCCCTCTTCACATCCAGTCCTCTGTCTCCATTCAGAAAGGGGCAGGCCTCCCATGGGCTTGAACAAAGCATGGCACATCAACTTGCAGTGTGCTGGGTAAGGTAATCCAGCATGGGAATCTAAAAGCTAGCTAAGCATCAGGGACAGGTCCTGATATCACTGCTAGGAGTCTTACAAACAGACCAAGCTACACAACTGTCACACACATGCAGTGGGCCTAGGTCCTTCCCATGCAGACTCCCTAACTGTTGGTCCAGAGTCTATGAACTCCCACAGGCTCAAGTCAGCTGTCTCTGTGGGCAGAACCTACTTTCGATTCCAATTTCAAGAATGTTAGAGGCAACAAATCAATATTGGCTGCCTTGTAAGGTTTTCTAAAAAGCCACATTTGGGTTAAAGTTTCTGTAAACTGGCTTTGGGGAGTTGGAATGTTGTAGATCCATATCTCAGATTGTCTTTAGGTTGCTTAATAGCCATTATAACTCAACTCTGACTTAATATTCTTCTGACCATTGGGTAAAATCTTTTAAATGTACTCATACATTTCAATCATAGCTTCCACCAATCCAAAAGCCGAGAATGTCAACAGACAGGGTCCAAAGCCTAAAGCAGAGATTTCCCTCACTTTGCTCTAACTCCCTACCAGGTGTCCCCACCAATGTATTTGGCAAATGCATTCCAGTATAACTCAGTGACTATCAAAAGTCCACAAACAATGATGGTATATGCCTGTAATCCCAGTACATGGGAGGCTGAGGCAGGAGGATCAGGAGTTGAGGCTCATTCTCAGCTACATAGTGAGTGTGGAGCCAGCTTTCTCTAGGTGAGATCATATCGTTCAAAAAAAAATCATGTAACCACCATCATAAGTGAATACATCATCTGGAGCAATCTGAACGTGCTGGGAGGTACATGATCATTCATATTTGGCTGCAAACACACTCCTTTCCTTTAGAGTGATGCTGTTTTGAGTCCACAGGCTCAATACAATATGTCCTGTATTGTGCATCTAAGTGCAGTCAGCAGACACTAAGTACAGCTGCCATCCCCTGCTTTCAGCTATTGTTGGACAGATTACAAAACAAAGGTACCTTTGCTGAGGAATTAAATTCCAGGGGACAAGTGAGATGGCTAACTTGGTAAACACACTCAGCCAAGCCTGAAGACCTGAGTTCGAACCTGAGGCCCAGATGGTAGGAGAGAACCAACTCCAGTAAGTTTTCCTCTGACCTCCATGTGTGTGGCATGGCATGCTCATGTGCAAGTACATACACTTGCACACACATTTAAATGTAATATCTTCTTTAAAAACAGCTGGGCATGGTGGTAAACACCTTTAATCTGCGCACACAGGAGGAAAAGGCAGGATTTCTGTGAGTTTAGAGCTAGCCTGGTCTTACCTGGAAATTTCCAGGACAGCCAGAGAAATTGTGAGACCCTGTCTCAAACTAAATAAAATTTTATTTTAACATTAAAAATAAACTGGGCATAGTGGCTCACACCTTTAGTCCTAGCATTCAGGAGGCAGATGCAGGAGGATCTATGTGAGTTCAAAGACAGCTAGGGCTACATAAAGAAACCTTGTCTCAAAAAATAAAAATAAATAAAATACTGTTAAATTCTGGGTAGTGGAGCCAACAAATTTACATTAGCTGGTGATGTGTGAGGGAAAATGATGCAGAGAACAGAAGATAATGCAATGGAGAAATGTGCCTTTGGGGGCTGGCCATCATAGCACAGGCTGGTAATACACAGATGGCTGAAACAGGAGAATTATGAGCTGGAGTTCAGCCTTGACTGCAAAACAAGACTCAGTAGGAAGGAAGGAAGGGTGGGCAAGTGGACAAGTCCAAGGTCAGTATGGGAAGGAGCTAGCTGGAGCATGGACCCTGGAAGTTCTGACTCATTGAGATCATTAATGGAACAATCTACCCCTCATGCTTCTATGGTTTCTCTGCCAATTCTGATGTTGCTTGTTGATTTAAAGGGGAAATCATCGGGCTGAGTATGTTTTGCTCCAGTCATGAATGAAAGCATGTTACTAAGTTACTATCTGGTGTCTTACTTAAAACATTGGCTTAGTACCAAAAATGATTAATTCGGATGTGTTCATAAACTTCCATTGTCTCGTCTTTTTTGTAAATTGAATTTTATGGGTGTTTTGCCAGCATGTATGTTTGTGTACCACATGTATGCAATGCTCCCAGAGACCACAAGAGGGCATCAGATTCTCTGGGACTAGAGTTCCAGAAGGCAGTGAGCTGCCCTGTAGATGCTGGGACTAGAACCTGGGTCCTCTATAAGAGCAGCTGATGCTCTTAACTGCTGAGCCACCTCTCCAATCCCCTGTCCCATTTTGTCTTTGGTGAGTACAATGTCTGAGGTTCCACATTTTCTTGTCTCATCTAACACTTGTGTCCACTGGCTTCCTTTATTTCTCTAATTTTGTGTTGGTCTAAAACACAAGTTGGGTAGTAGGGGAAGGGATAGAGAATTATCTTGGGGAAGAAGGTAATGTGAAGATTGTTTCATGCCTTTTTCTGGAAAGGCATGAACAAATATCTCTTCACCACAGATAGGGCACAGACAACAGACCAGGGAAACCATCCCACCCAAGCTTGCCTTGCCAAACCACTGTGTTTAGTTGGGAATACTTAAAGTAACATGGACAGCTACGGCACTGAAGAAGAGCCCTCACAGCACACCCTCAATCGTTCCTTTTTGAGACAGCATCTCTAATATCGCAGACCAGCCCCAATCTCATTGTGTAGCAGAGGTTGACTATGGATTTCTGATCCTCCTGCCTCCACATCTTGTGTAGAAATTACAGAAATGGATGGGCCACCACACATGACTCGAGGGCCTGTCCTTGCCTGTGGCTGACATCATAGACTGTGTTCAGTACAGTGTACGATTTCTTCCAAAGCCAGAATTCGGGGTCTCAGGAATTAAGGGGACAGAATTCATAGTGGGTCACCAAACTTGTGCTTCTTGTCCCCATGACACCACAACTGAATCTTTACTATTTTAGATTTAGCCCAAGCTGAGGAAAGCAGCCTAGATAGGATTATAAAACTAAGCCAATCAACACAGAAATGTGATAGTTATCAACGGTTGTCTCTCAGCTGCAAATTCACCTTTCATTGCATTTTCAAGAAGAGGGTGATATAGAACCCAAGAAGTGTGTGGGGGGAACCTTTCTTTTTTTAAAAAAAAAGATTGATTTATTTATTATGCATACAGTTTTACAGAAGAGGGCACCAGACCTCATCATAGATGGTTGTGAGCCACCATGTGGTTTTGCTGGGAATTGTACTCAGGTCCTCTGGAAGAACAGTCAGTGCTCTTAACCTCTGAGCCATCTCTCCAGCCCCACCTTTCGATTTTTTAAAAAGTGATATTCCTCTTTGTCAATAGTGGGCGCTGGTGAGCCATGAAGAAGACAGGCAGAGTCCAGCACCAGCGCCTGCAGTGCATGCTGCCCAGCAGCTTTAACCAGCCCTCTTCTCTGCTGGTTTTATTCTGAAGTGCCCCCAAGCAAGCATTCAGGGACGGACGTCTCTGCTACTCTGTAAACCATGACCGTGCCTTCTCCAACAAGAACTGGACCTCAGTTTTGGAAGCGAAAAGAATTCTTCCTTTGACCTGTAACCCAAGAAGCAAGGCTTCTTAAACTTTTTAGCCTTGACCCCTAAGGGTGGGCCTTGACATTTTATCTCTGGGCATATGAGTATATGAAATAAGTATATAAGACATTACTGAAAATAAATTATGAGAGAGATGGCTGGAGAGATGGCTCAGCAGTTAAGAGCACCGACTGTTCTTCTGGAGGACCTGAGTTTGATTCCCAGCATCCACATGGCAGCTAACAACTGTCTGTAATTCTAAGATCTCACACCCCTACACAGTTATACATGCAGGCAAAACACCAATTCACATAAAATAAAATATTTTTTTAAAAAAAAAGAATGTATTTTAGGATAATCCTTTGGGTAGATACACAATTTTATCATTTTTAAAAGATGAAGATAAGGGGCTGGAGACATGGCTCAGCAGTTAAGAGCACCGGCTGTTCTTCCAGAGGACCCGGGTTCGGTTCCCAGCACCCACATGGCAGCTAGCAACTGTCTGTAGTTCCAGTTCCAGGCAAACACCAACATAAATAAATAATAAATAAAGTTTTTTTTAAAAAAAAAAAAAAGATGATAAATAAATTTGCATTCCAGTGAGACAAAGAACTAAATCTTAGCTGAGTATTTGATACTGCTGGACACAGAACATCTCCAGTGGGTTTTCAGAGTTAATACTTCGAATTCATAACAATTTTCAATGCTGAGAACATTGCTTCACATACATAGTACAAAATGGCAGAAAGTGTAGGTCTACTTAAAAAACTGTAGCAGAGCCATTGAGAGGGTCCTCCTGAGAACCCCCAACATGTTGAAGTGACTTCTCAGTGTTCCCTGAACTCCATATGTTATGGCACAAGTGTGTCACTCCCAGTGAATAAAATAAAAACAAAACACAAGGGCATCAGGGTACAGATGCATGCAGTAACACGTCTGCAATCCCAGCTACCTGGGAGGCTAGCCTAGGCTACATAAGGAGAGGTCTCAAAAACCAAGTTTTAAAAGGGGAGAAAGGCTGCTTCTGTGGCTTTTCATATGATAGTGCCTGCCTATCGTTCACAAAGCCTCGTGTTCCGTTCTCAGCATATAAACTGGGCAAGCTGGTACTTATCTGTCATCTAGGAAGGAAGCAGAGGCAGGAAGATTAGTTTTGTTGTTTCTCTGTTTAACAGTCCTAGCTGGCCTGGAACTCACTCTTTAGACCAGGCTAGTCTCCAGCTCACAGAGATCCATCTGCCTTTTAAAGGTGTGCGTCACCACTGCCCTGCAAGATTAGGAGTTAATGATCATCCTTGGCTACACAGTGAGTTCAAGCCCCGTCTGGAATATATGAGACCCTGTCTAAAAATAAAGGGTGAGGCATGATGGCTGGTAACTAATTCCAGCACTCAGGAGGCTGAGGCAAAAGGATTGCAATCAGTTCAAAGCCAGTCAGGGAACAACATAAACCTGTCTGAACAAAAATAAAATAAAGCAAGGTATAGTGACACATACTTGTAATCCCAGTACCTGGGAAAAGGAGGCATGAATATCAGGAGTTCAAAGCTACCCTTGGCTATACAGCAAGTTTGAGGCCAGGCTAGGCTATATGAGACTAACTCAAAAAACAAACACAAACAGTAAACCACAAAAACAAAACTACAACAAAAAATATGACAGATTTGTCTCTGGCCATTCTGTTTTCCCCTGCAATGGACCCATTGGTTACTCCTCTCACCCTTCAATGTGCCTCAAATTATTCTGTAAATAAGCCCCATTATCTACAAGTAAAAAGTAAAAATGGGGGCTGGAGAGATGGCTCAGCGGTTAAGAGCACCGTCTGCTCTTCCAGAGGACCAGGGTTCGATTCCCAGCACCCACATGGCAGCTAACAACTGTCTGTAGTTCCAGTTCCAGGCAAACACCAAGGCAAATAAATAAAGTTTAAAAAAAAAAAGTAAAAATCATTGGAGGTCTATGTTGCCCCAAGCTAGCAACCAGACTCCTAAGCTTCCTAAGTAGCTGAGACCTTGAGGGCCTGGCTTAAAGAAGCTGTCATATGTGCTTTTTAAGTTCTCACTGGTTAGGCAGGGCAATGCCCAGAGCCCTGCAGGCAGCTATGGATCTCTATATCTCTGGCTCCAGCTATGGAGCCCACCTGAACGCTGGCTCTGATGTTTGGATAGGCCTGGAAGTTCATTTCCCATGGGCAAGGTGTTATATCATCAGTGGGCCAGGGAAAACGCTCAGCAAGGGTGAGTCACACCTTTTGTTAACAGTTGGACAAATGAGAGATGTAAAAGACACTGCTGTTCTCAACCTTCCCAATGCCTCACCCTTTTAATATAGTTCCTCATGTTGTGGTGAACCCTAACCATAAAATATTCATTGCTACTTCATAACTGTAATTTTTTTAAAACACTTTTATTTATTTGCCTTGGTGTTTTGCCTGGAACTGGAACTACAGACAGTTGTTAGCTGCCATGTGGGTGCTGGGAATCGAACCCGGGTCCTCTGGAAGAGCAGACGGTGCTCTTAACCACTGAGCCATCTCTCCAGCCCCCATAACTGTAATTTTGCTACTGTTATGAATCGTAATGCCAAGATATGATATGTAACCCCAAGGGATCGTGACCCCCAGGTTGAGAATTATTGTTCTAGACAGTCAGGCAACCTGAGGTACTTCAGAATTCATTTATGTGGTTAATACAGGAAGTGACTCCAAGGAGCATCTTGATGAGGTTAGCCTGGGAGGTGTTACACTTTCCTTTATTTCCTCCAAGGTCTTGGTCTTGAACATTAGAGCTCATGTGGTGATATGTTATATATTTAATAAAGCCAGTCTGAAATATCAGAGAACAGATCCACCCACAGTCAATCCAGAAGGGCCAGAGAGTGTAACTCAGCACAGAAAAGACCAGGAGTGGTGACCTATGCCTTTAATCTCATAAATCCAGAGACAGAGATATTTCTATGTTCTGTGTTTCTGTGAGTTCAAGGCCTAACTACCAAATAGTAGTAGCTCACACCTTAATCTTAACCTGGATATGAAAACACTGGACAAAGAAGGTATTTAAGGCAGGCACAGGAAGACCGAGGAGGCTGAGGAAGCTGGAAGACAGCTGGGTGAGAACTGACTGTGGTCTGTTTCCTCTCTCTGATATTCCAGCTTCCCTCCGATTTCTGACTCTTCGTTTCATTACTACAACCAAAATTCATGCAACAGGCTCATACATGCTTATTAGACCCACTGTTCTTGTGACTAGCAGAGGGATTTTTTTAATCGACTTCTCCCCAGAGCATTTTTTTTTAATAAACTTTATTTATTTATTTATTTGCCTTGGTGTTTGCCTGGAACTGGAACTACAGACAGTTGTTAGCTGCCATGTGGGTGCTGGGAATCAAACCCGGGTCCTCTGGAAGAGTAGACGGTGCTCTTAACCACTGAGCCATCTTTCCAGCCCCCCCCCCGAGCATTTTTTAAAAAGATTTATTTTATATTATGTATACAGTATACAAAGAGGGCACCAGATCTCATTCTAGATGGCTGTGAGCCACCATGTAGTTGCTGAGAATTGAACTCATGACCTCTGGAAGAACAGTCAGCGCTCTTAACCTCTGAGCCATCTCTCCAGCCCCTCCCTAGAGCATTTTAAACAAGTAGTTGAGCAGTACTTGTGCTGGGTGAGCTTCCATAGAGGCCTTCTTAGGGTGATTTCCCCTCAACTTCCAGCACTGGTCTCCAGGAAGAGCTAGCTTATTATTTTATCTGGGCATCCCCAAACACTAGATCTAAAGCAGTGGTCAACACATCTTTGGCAAAAGAGGGATGACCTAAGTAAGAAAGGCATACCACCCAGATTCTGGTCCTTGATTTTAATGTCACTGAAGCCCTATATGCAAGGCTAGTCACAAATAGGTGTTACTGAACACAGGAAGTGTTATACTCTGTACACAAAACCAAAATTATTCAAATGAAGACAATGGGCCCAGCTGACCTCCCGCTCAGAAGTACATGCCTGTTTAAACATCCAGTTTCTTCCCACATTTCCAATCTAACCCTCCCCCCACTACATATTTTCCCTAGAATTCCAATAAATGTCTCTCTTATCCCAGTTCCCAACATCCTACTTCCAGATAAGGGAAGGCTTCTTTAAGAATCATGGGATGGACATCCCCTCCAGGCAAGAGCCTTCGCAGATGCCCAAGAGAGCTTAACTGTTTATAATCAAATCTGGCTTAAAAACATAAAGGACACCTGACATTCTTTCTAGGATCAAAATGCTTTGTGTGAAAAGTGTTTTGGGGGGCTGGAGAGATAGCTCAGGGGTTAAAAGCACTGACTGTTCTTCTGGAGGACATGAGTTCGATTCCCAGTATCCACATGGCAGCTAACAACTGTCTGTAATTCCAAGATCTGTCACCCTTACACATGTAGGCAAAACGCCAATTCACATAAAATAAAAATAAATATTAAAAAAAAGAAAAGTGTTTTGGATGATGTTTGTCTTAAGACTCAGCCCAGCATCACATACTGTTACCTAACCCCACCAGCAATCAGAACTTGATCAGCCTGGGACACCAAGCACAGGCAGTTAGTTCCCAGATAGACAAACCCCCTAGAGAAAAGACTAGGAGGTTCCAGAGTACTGTTGGCTTTCAACGCTGAAAGTATTGGACAGCCAGGTGAACACATGGAGGTAGGTTATGGATGGTGATGGTTCCTCTAATTAGATCAGGAACAATGAACACCTCAATGTGGCTTTCCCTCAGTCTTCTCTGCGCCGACTCTATTTTTTGTTTGCATTGCTTTCTGTTGTGGCTGAAGCTGCTATCAAACCTTTCATCTTCCCAGCCAGTGAGCATGTCTCCCAAGAGAAAAGGGCCCCAAAGTAAAACAGGAAGGAAGCTCAGGGTAGGCACTTGGGTCTGATTCAGCAATGACTGGTCTGACTGAAACCAGATGAGAGGTATTGATTGACAGGATGCACAGGTAATTTTGAGGATGTACTTCCTGTGGACCAAGGAAAAGTCTTCCCTTCAAATCTTTTGGTCTGGGTCTGAGCAATTAAAACTGGGAAGTGGGGGTTGGAGAGATGGCTCAGAGGTTAAGAGCACTGACTGTTCTTCCAGAGGTCCTGAGTTCAATTCCCAGAAACCACATGGTGGCTCACAACCATCTATGATGACATCTGATGCCCTCTTCTGTATGCTGTATACACAATAAAGAAATAAATCTTAATAAAAAAAAGAAGAAACTGGGAAGGGATAAAACAGACAAGACAGAGGTAATTTCCACATATGTGACTAGCTATCCCGGGCCACCACATGCAATAGCACATTTCAGCATGGCTTTGGCTTCTCATTGGAGAGGGCCAAAACATAAAACAGCCTAATGAATTCTTTTATTCCATTTTAGAAAAGCTCCAAGAGGGGGCTGGAGAGATGGCTCAGCGGTTAAGAGCACCGTCTGCTCTTCCAGAGGACCAGGGTTCGATTCCCAGCACCCACATGGCAGCTAACAACTGTCTGTAGTTCCAGTTCCAGGCAAACACCAGGGCAAATAAATAAATAAATAAAGTTAAAAAAAAAAAAAGAAAAGAAAAGCTCCAAGAGAGAAGAGTAAAAAATGAGTGTAGAGGCCCAAAAAGAAAGAGACACTTTGACATGATACTTGTCATTTTTTTTGGGTGATGGTGCTGGGGAGGGAACCCAGGGCCTTGTGCATAGTAGGTAGATGTTCTATCATAAAACCACATCCTAGATCCCAATATATATTGCTTTATTTCATATTTCTATTTCACTAGTCAAGGAATAATTATAATAAATATATATTGAAGTACAAAGAAAAGTTTCTGTGCTGCAAGAAAGTACAAGTAAGTCACTGCCTTAAAAATGCAAAGGGTTTTGTTATTTTTTTTAAAAAAACCACATACACAAGAAGATTCAGCACATGGTCTGCCCCAATATTGCAAGTGTCAACTATTTAAAAAAAAAAAAAAGAAGAAGAATTGAAAGGGGTGGGGAGGGAGTTCTAAGCTGGTTATCTATGTCTTCCTCGGTCTGCTCCAGCAGCCTGGAGCATTCTCTTGCCACAATGGCACAGAACATGTCATCCTAAGAATAAAAAAGGGACAGAAAAAGTGTCTCCAGCAAGTCACCATGACAATGTCTTTACCCAGCATCTTTAAGCAAGCAGTCTGGGCCTGGTTTTTGAGCAGATCAGTTTTCTCTTTGTCTTAGATTTATGGACTCTAATCCATAGCAGGAATGGAAAGAGTCCCAGGCCCAGTTACTAGAAGCCCAAGCTTAATGGTCAGTTCTCTCCTTATACAGACATCAACCTCAATAGTGTGCTTCACTAGCTATTAAAAAAAAAATGAACACAAGATCCAGGTGTGATAGGATGTGCCTACATCCCCAGAGCTTCAGAGGGAGAAGCAGGAAGGTTAAGAGTGTAAGGTCATACTTAGCTACCCAGCTAATTTGAGGTCAACACGGGCTACATGAGACCCTGTCCAAAAATAAAAATAAAACTTACTAAATAGCTTCTTTGCTAGAACAAGGCCAGAGACATGGTGTTGGGCTAAGTGCCAAAGTAGGGGTACCAGCACCCCAGAAGATCCTATTGCTGAGGAAACAGAGAGCAGATTCCTGGAAGATGACTGGTATTCTTGGACCCCTGTCTCTACCTCTGTCACACTCAGAGTGAAGCACACATTCAAAACCATGTGTTTCCACAAGAGTTCTAGAAAGTCACTACCCTCCACCTGCACAGAGGAATTTAGCTTGGCCTTCTATTCCTCTGAAGCACATGGATGCCTTTAGTCCCCACATGGATGCCTTTAGTCCCCAAGTATCTGGACCACTCTGATCCTATAGGACGGATATTGGTGGGGCTGCCCTTAACAATCCCTTACATTAAAAAAAAAAAAATTTAATTAAAAATACTATCCAGGAATTGTCCAGAACACCCATGATTATCCACTGTGCAGCCTGGACATGCTCTCAGAGAAGAGCTACACAGGTCTCTCTTCAGGGGATACATGTCACCCCGAATGCAGAAAAAGAAATTATTGGACTGATTTCTCTTTCTGAAACAGGAAGTAGAACACATAGGCTTACTTCCGTCATCTTCAGCTCCTAGCATGGCTGTGCCTCCACCCAATACTTGTTTTCCTCTCCCCCTGCCCTGAACAAAAACTACCAAAGAAAAAGAGCATCCCTTCCAAAGAGGTTCACCACATTGGATCCTAACACAAGACTCAGCAGCAAACCGTGTTCTCGACGTCTAAGAAGGATGCTACATGTCATGTCAAGCGATCTAGACTTCAGGTCTGCCTGACTTGGGAAATCTTCAGGAAGAACCTTTGGAACTTACACTCCAGTCCTGTGACAGGATAACCTTCTAGGAAGGTAGAGCCAAAGCCCCGGGGCAGGGCTGTAAACATTGTTGTTTTTCTAAGGCCCAACTGGTACATGGCTTTGGCAGCTGTGGTTAATCTCAAAGAGAAGGTGACAGGCATGTTCTGAGAGCATAGGACATATCTTTCCACTTCCTAAGACAAGGTGCTTCAGTCACTGGAAGAGCAAGGAGCGTACTGGGAGAGAAAGGACTTTCTTCTTTGGCCAGGGCTACAGGGTGAATACTTGGGTACATCCCCTACCACACTCCTTATTCTGAATGACACACAGAGCACAGGAATGTTCCAACAGGGGAGGAAGTGAGGCAGACAGAGCTCTAAAATGAGCAGGAGCTCTCCTACAAGGTATCAAGAAGGTATCAAACTCCTCTGGACTCCCAGTGACATCCTCCCTAGATCCTGTGGCCTCCAGTGAAGACTGCCCGTGAGGCTGCTGAGAGCACATTGAGTCCCCAAGGTAGACTAGCCCAGGAGACTGCAGCAGCACCCATGCCCTTGCATCCGTGCCTAGCACTCTGTCCTCACCTCAGCAGGTTCTGGGACAGTCAGCAGCTCCTTTGGAGACCAGACTCCCAGAGCCACCCAAGAGGATGGATGTTCTCCTTGGGACTCTTGCCTACTCACCACCATGTGATTTTGAACTCATAGATGGGGCGTTTGCAGTAGTAGTGGTTGACAAGGTGCTTGTCACACACCCCGATGCACTGGTGGTCCACTGTGAGGCCCTGGGCTGAGAGGTCTGTGACCAGACAGTGCAACAGGTCATACACATCAGCCACCGCCTCCCAGGGCCCAAAAGACACATCCACTTCACAGTGGTGCTCAAAAAGCTGTCCGTCACTCTCACTCCGCTCAAAGCGAAGGGAATTGAGGAGTGGACACTCATAGGGGGTGATGGGCATCTCTTCCTTGAAGACACAGACTTTGAGCTTGGCAAAGCGGGCCTTCCGTTGTACTGCACGCAGCCGGGCAATCTCCACGATCCGCTCCAAATGGTCTACAGAGTTGACACAACAGCCATCAATGGACAGAGGTGGAATAGAGGGGGTAGAGAGAGAGAGATACACACAAAACAGACATGCACCCAGTGACAGCATGCAGAGCAGGAGAGGCTGATTTCATGAGGGGACTCCATGGATCAGGAAGGGCACCCTTCAACAAGGCCCACAGTTTTCTAAAGGTAGGAAACCCCGACAGGATGAGGGCTGTCCTCTTAAAATTTTATCTGCGGGCAGTTCTGGGAGAACTGTGGGTGTACAGGAGATATCCTTCCCGAATTAAAATGTCCCAGCGTCACTGAAAGAGGGGAGCATTTTCTCCTAATCTGGATGAATGCTGGATCTACCCATTTTTGGGAAAGGCCTCAGAGTTGAAAGATGCCTCGCAGCCCATTCCCAGCTGTGCAGGGCAGCGGACTAACCTTTGTAATAGGGCATGAGCCCCAGAAAGGCCTGGCGCACCTTCTCGCCCTTCAGTGGCTGCATGTTCTCCAACTGCTCCAAGAGGGGCCCAATGGCATAGTACTGGGCCTCTTTGTACACAGCTCGGACATGCTCCCGGGGTGGCAGGTCCCCTGAACGCAGGAAGTTCAGCACATCTCTGTGCAGGAAAAAGAGTGAGAAAGACATAAGGACCATGGGGCTATGGCTACCAAGGTGGCTAGAGCAGAGCCTGGGCCACATTGCCAGCTGTATAACTTTGGCTAAATGAACTCGAACTTTGTGTGCCTTGGAGTCATCGCCTACAAAATGAAAAAATAAGAAAATTACCTCACTAGGCAGTGGTGGCACACACCTTTAATCCCAGCATTTGGGTTGCAGAGGTAGGGATCTCTGGGAGTTTCAGGCCAGCCTGGTCTACAGAGTGAGTTCTGGGATAGCTAGGGTGACACAGAGAAACCCTGTTTACAATAACAAAAAAGCTCAGTCAGAACTTAAGTGCATATATAATGTATAACACACAATAATGTATAATTGTACATACATATGTATAATATACAATAATGCTTGTACATACATATGTATGATATACAACAATGTTTAATTGTAGCTTTACATATTCAGTATTAACAGTAATAAAATTCTACTTCTCTCACATCCACATCACTAGTATTTTGTAGCTATGTGGAGAAGAAAAAATACCAGACAACAGGGGATGATCCTCCAGAAGACCTGGGTTCAGTCCCCAGCACCCACATGGCAGCTCACAACTGTCTATAACTCCAGTTCCAGGGGATCTGACACCTTCATACCAGTACACATAAAATAAAGTTAAATAATTATTTTTTAAAAATACCAAAAAAAATGGGAACTAACTGGTTTCACAACTAAGTAAAGCCATATATAATTTCTTTTTTTTTTTAACTTTATTTATTTGCCTTGGTGTTTGCCTGGAACTGGAACTACAGACAGTTGTTAGCTGCCATGTGGGTGCTGGGAATCGAACCCGGGTCCTCTGGAAGAGCAGACGGTGCTCTTAACCGCTGAGCCATCTCTCCAGCCCCTATAATTTCTTAAAGTACATTTCCATTCTTCTTTTTTTTTTTTTTTTTTTGGTTTTTTGAGACTAGGTTTCTCTGGGTAACTATCCTGACTGTCCTGAAGCTAACAGAGATCCGGCTCCGCCACCCAATTGCTGAGATTAAGATCGCGCACCACCCCACCTAACATGTTCAGTTCTTTTTTTTTTTTTTAAACTTTTATTTTATTATTTATTTTTTTTATTTTTTTTTTTTTAAACTTTATTTATTTGTCTTGGTGTTTGCCTGGAACTGGAACTACAGACAGTTGTTAGCTGCCATGTGGGTGCTGGGAATCGAACTCGGGTCCTCTGGAAGAGCAGACGGTGCTCTCAACCGCTGAGCCATCTCTCCAGCCCCATTATTTATTATTTATTTGCCTTGATGTTTGCCTGGAACTGGAACTACAGACAGTTGTTAGCTGCCATGTGGGTGCTAGGAATCGAACCCGGGTCCTCTGGAAGAACAGACAGTGCTCTTAACCACTGAGCCATCTCTCCAGCCCAACATGTTCAGTTCTAACAGGCTTTAGATTCTTTAGTTAGTGCTGAGGTACTAACAGTCAGGCCTCCTGTCAGTACCATGGGAGGACAGGGAATGAATAAATCCCTACATCAATCTGTTACATCCATATTTAAGTTATAAGAAACAAGAACTAACGCTATTTCTTGTTTTTATTTTTGTTTGTTTTGTTTTCGAGACAGGGTTTCTCTGTTGCCCTGGCTGTTCTGGAACTGGTTCTGTAGACAAGGCTGGCCTTAAACTTACAGAAGCCAGCCTCTGCCTCCCAGTGCTGGGATTAAAGGCTGTTATAGCCCTCAGCTTAACACTAAGTATTAATCTGCGTTAGCCACTAATCATGTGCCACCCATTTGTCCTTTTAATGACATTAAGGGGCAGGGTCTCTCTGAGTTCCAGTCTATAAATGAGGCCCGGCTGGGGCCTAAGAGGTTATGGAAAACACTTATTCAAGGAGTCACAGCTGGCAAAGGCTCAACTGACTCTGAGCCCCCAACCGAAATGGTCCTGACTTCTTTAGAAACAATCAAACCGAAGTACTGTCTGCACACAGAGGGCTTCCCCAGAGGCCCAAACAGCCCCACGATGGTAGTGCCCATGCATGAGCTACAACAACAGAGATATGAGTACCCTTCCTAACACCTTGGCTTCACACTCTGAATCTCTGAAAACTCTATCTACTGCCGATGAACCACAGGCTGAGAGGCCAGCAGCCCAAGCATGGAGGCTACTAACATCTTGCTTTCAGTTATATATTCACCACTTTCCAGCCAAGGCCAACAGGGCACCAGCATCTAAGCCTTAATTTGGATTCTGTTCTTGCTCCCCAATACCCTTTTAAAGATTTTTATTATTTTTCATTGTTTGGTGTGTGGGAGTGTGTGGATATATGCACAAGAGTGCAAGCACCCTGGAGGACAAAAGCCCTGGAGCTGAAGTTACAAGCTATTGAGTCATTTGACACAGGAGCTGGGACCTGAACTCAGGTCCCCTGCAAGAGCAGTACACTCTTAACCACTGAGCCATCTCTCCGGCCACTCCTACTCCCTTAAGTTCAGATCTTCAATAAACCCTTATGAGCTCTGACAAACAGAACCCTGGGCAAGGCCCAGCTAAGCGCTGCCAGCTGGGGCCAGCATTTTCCTCCCCAAATGTCTGCAAACAAAAATCTTTTTATAGTTACACAGAGTGATGTGACACTTTGTTTTCTCGCCATCAGAGGCAGCTGATAGCCCACTGGGGAAAACCAGACACTGCAAAACAAGTTATTTGGTCAGAGGCTCCTTTCTAAGGACAAAAATGACCTTTTAAGCAAACCTTGGAGGTCAACACAAAGACATATATCTGTTGAGGAGTTTCTGTTCAATGGCTTCCCTGGCCATTGGTTCAAGGTCAAAGGCCATGCCAATCCTCTAGACATCTCCAGTTAGACTGAAGGAGCAGAGGACTCCAGCCATGTGCTCTGAAGATGTGACCTAGCTGAAGCCACACACAGGCTCTTAACCCTCACTGACAAGCCTACCACACAGCTACATTATTTTTCTCTTAACAAGGAAATTGAGGGCCAAAAGGATGGCTCAGTGGTTAAAATACTTGCTGTTCTTCAAGAGGACTCAAGTTCAGTCCTCAGCACCCATAATGGCAGTTCACAACGGCTTGTGACTCCAGTTCTAGGGGATTTAACACCTTATTCAGGCCTCTAAGGGTATCTGCACGCAAGTGAGACACACAGTAAAAATCTTTAAAAAAATGAAATTGAGGCAGTCTTTATAAGGTTTGCCAGAAGTGTTTTCATGGGAAGGTGTACAAATCACATATACATTTCTTTAATATATATATCAAATATATTGAGACTGTGTGTGTGTGTCTGTGTGTTGTTTTGTTGTTGTTAAAATCCCAATAACAATACCAAGTTTTTTTTAAGGTTTTCTTAGCAAAATGAAAGCTTAGCAATTCAGTATCAGCCTTTTTTTCCCACCTTTTTAGTCTTAACCACTGCAAGCCTCGGTGCCTCTGTTACAGACCATACCTCCTCCATGTTGTTTATTGGGAGTGTTGAGTCTGGGTCTTGTTATATAACGCAAGATGATCTAGAAACACAATCTTCCAGTTTCCACATCACAAAAGCTGAGATTATAAACTGAGTGCCACAAAGCCCAACTTGTATGCTATTATTGAACCCCAGAATCTAAATGTAAAGGTTTTCAACCAAGATAGGAAAAGTTCCATACAATCTTGCCAGTATTAGAATTTTTTGGCCAGATGGTGATGGTGCATGCCTTTAATCCCAGCACTTGGGAGGCAAAGGCAGGTGGACCTCTGAGTTTAAGGCCTGCCTGGTTTAGAGTCAGTTCCAAGACAGCCAGGGCTGTTACACAGAGAAACCCTATCTCACAAAAAATTGTTTTTCCTCTTGCTGTCCTTACCTCCTATGGCAAAGCAACATTTTAATACAAGTCACTAAGAACATTTATTAAGTACCACTATTAGGATATCTCCTCTGGTACCTTGGAATATGCCAACACCCAAGACTGAATCCCAGGCTATTTGCTTGCTATGACTATGGAGCTGATTGCAGAGGAAGAGACATACCCAAAGTGTGTGCCATCTCGGTCAATGAAGTAGCGGCCCTCGGAGTCTGTGGGGATGTAATGTCGCCCGCTGAACATGGCAGCCAACATGGTGTCTTCATAGCGCCGCAGGGTTGACAGGCGTGTGGTGAAGTGAGCCCCTCCAATGTTAAGGGGGACGACCTCAGGAAACTGGAAAGGAAGCACCAGAGCTTTGAGACTGGCAAAGGTAAGGAGAGCTGGCCTCCTCCACAGCAGTCTGCCTTGGTCTGATTAATGTCAAACCATTCACCTACCCAAACTCAGGGACCATCTGACCATCTGAACGCTGTCCTTTTCCCCTCTTTCCTGGAGTATCAATCACCAAGTCCTGCTCAGTCCACTGACAGCTCTTTTTTTTTTAAAAAAAACTTTATTTATTTGCCTTGGTGTTTGCCTGGAACTGGAACTACAGACAGTTGTTAGCTGCCATGTGGGTGCTGGGAATCGAACCCGGGTCCTCTGGAAGAGCAGAGGGTGCTCTTAACCGCTGAGCCATCTCTCCAGCCCCCACTGACAGCTCTTAAACCAGGTCTCTCTCCTGCCCATGCCCACAACCTCTGCTCAGCTTCATCATCATCATCTCCTTCCCGAATGATCTCTATGTCCTTAGTTTAGTCATGTGTGTTGCTGTAGTTGCTAAAATCTCAGTAACAACAAGCTTATTTTTTTTAAGGTTTTTCTTAGCAAAATGAAAGCTGAGCAATTTCAATATCAGCCTTTTTCTCACCTTTTTTGTCTTAGCCACTGAAAGCCTCAGAGCCACTGTTACAGACCATGCCTCCTCCATGGCCACAACGCTCTTAACTGCTCCCGTCTAGCTAGCAAATCAACTTGCCAAATGTGGTGATATAGGATGCTGACTGTGTAAGCACCTGGATGCGAATCACCTGGCAACCCAAGTGTGTGTCCTTTTCTAATTTACACCAGGGCACGGGTAGGTTAGCAGCTTTGGTTTATTCTATACGTTTCTGTGACAGCTACTGTTCTATCATCCTCCACGTGTCCCCAAGACAGAGTGATATGCATATTCCTCCATTATGCCTTTACTCTCCTCTATTACAGCCCCTAGAATAACACAGGGGCAGCCATTTCCCTCTGTCAACCCATTTTTACTAGATACCAGGCATCGCAAAGGCACAAAGACGGTGTGTGTTTGCCAGCTGCAGACAGAGACCAATAGCTGTTTTGGTTTTTTTAATGCATCCAAGCATTCAGTGCCCCATTATTCCCTATCCTGAGACCCCACATGCTGCATCAGCTTTACCACCGGGCTTCTCTCTCAGCACCTAATCCTCGTTTATCTACCTCCCTCCACTCCTGCTCAGTCTACAGTGATTGCTTAGTCTCCAGGCAGTGACTAAGGGAAATGACAGTAAAGGTTAGCCTTGGGAACCTCACAAGGGTCCCTTCCTCAAACGGGCAACAATTTAAAAAAAAAAAAAAATCTCTCAGTGTTCTATTTCCTCCAAACTATATATGAAAGAGCTGTGTCTGGGTCTAACTGTCCCCAAACTGCCTCCAAATCAACTAAAACTTTATTCCAGCATACATTTTCTTTCTTTTTTGACATTATAAGTGAAGCTATAGTGAAGATCTAAAGTCTCTATCTAAATAGATCTTTCCCCCATTATCACAAAAAAAAAAAAAAAAAAAAAAAAAAGACACAGCTGGGCATGGTGGTGGTGCACACCCTTGATCCCAGAGGCAGAGACAGGATCTCTGTGAGGCCAGCCTGGTTCTACAAAGTGAGATGGGCTAATCAGGGCTACATAGAGAAGTCCTGTCTCATTTTAAAATATATATATATACAGGGGCTGGAGAGATGGCTCAGGGGTTAGGAGCACTGACTGTTCTCTTTGAGGACCTGGGTTCAATTCTCAGCACCCACATGGCAGCTCACAACTGTCTGTAACTCCTGTTCCAGAGATCTGACACCTTCATACCAATGCACATAAATAAAGCAAAATAAAATTTAAAATAAATATGTATACAAATGATGAAATAAAACATATTTACCTAAGATTTGCCTTACAGTAAAAACTAAAATTCACAAAATCTATTAATGAAATAAACAGAATATAATAGGATTTACAATTCTAAATATGAATTCAACTCTCTCTCTCTCAATCTGAGACAGAGCCCTGGTTGTCTTGAAATTCACTATTTAGACCAGGCTGGCCTTGTACTCACAAAACCCCATCTGCCCCTACATCTAGAGTGTTGGGACAGCAAATTCAACTCTTGCAGTGCAAAATGACTTCTACTTTTCTCCAGAAACTCCAAACCCATGCTATGTATGTCAAGATTCCAATATCATTTTGGTATAATGCTTTGCATTTCTGGAGTTCTGTTTAGAGGTAGTTCACACTAACCTACTTCTTCATACCATATATGAAACAAAAAACTGTAAAGAGTTCTAGATATCGCATGGAGGGATGTGAGTCATAGGAAGCTGAGACTGAACACCTGGCCTACAGGCTGTGGGACTGTGTGCCCTTTCTCTCAAAGTACATCTTTTACCCAATGACAGTGCACACACACACACACACACACACACACACACACACACACACACAATTAGCACCACTGTGTCTCTGTTGGCTCTTTGACTGCAGTGTTATGTCTAGAATTTTGCTTATTTTCAAAAGTTTCTCACAATGCTGGCAATTCGGAGCTTCTAACCCTAACGCAAAGTATTATACAGTGTCTGCTGCCTGGAAGCCTCATCCAACCAGCCCCTTCAGAGAACTCTGCCGGCTCTCCACTTCTGTGTCCATCTTCCTGTTTATCTCGACGATTATTTCAGGTGCAAACTGTTACACCCATGAAGGACTACAAATGAAGCCACACTGTGCCACAGTCTCGCAAGAGATGAGGACCCCAGTCCCATCATCTCTAGAGTTCAAACTTCAGTGCCCTCCTCCTATTTCTCGAATTTATCACCTTTATGTCCTTGTTCATTCTCTTTTCTTTGCCTCAAATGCTCCACCACTTATTTCTGTCTATTTAGCAAATGAAATTGCCCCGTGTGGTAATGTAGGTTGTTCACTGCATAAAAGCACTGGATGGGAGTGGTCGGCTCACTCGGGTGTGTCCTTTTCCTAAATCATACAAAGCACCATATAGGTTATCTGAACACAGCTTCTTACACACCACTCTCTGAACAGCTGGAGAATACACCTGGGCCTCCTTCTAGATTGTATGGAACGTGCTATGTGCTGAAGAGTCCGGAGTCCTCCTCTAGTTGATAAAGGTGAGACAGGATACAGGAATGGAATTGAACATCATGGTAGCTACTGAGTATGGGAAGGAGGCACACGGGATGCAGGTGACCCCGGGAAGGGACGACACACCTAGTGCAGGAGTGGCATCAGGGATGGATAGCTTGGGAGACTCACCTCCCAAGGTCAGTTCTACAAGTCTCTCGGGTGCTTCCCATCAGTCCTCCCTTCCTCTCCCCCCACCCCCCCGCCCATCACTCGGTCCAGGTACCTCCTGGGGCAGCAGGGGCAGCCCGTGCCCCGCCTGCGTGGCCGTAGGAGTGGCCGGCTCCAGGAAGTCGTCCTCGGCTTCGGAGCTGGACATGGCACCGTCCGAGTGACGGCTGTCTGGCTCCTGCCCGGTGACTACCACCATCCCTCTGGCTCTGGGCGGTGGGCGCGGCTTCGGGTAGGCGGGTGGGTGGAGGCCTGAAGAACTAAAACCAAGCAGTGCTAGACATGATGAGATGGGCCACCGGCGGGCGCTAGACGCTGAGGGCCAGCGCGCAGGTATGATGTCGTGGGCTGCCTTCCAACAGTCTAACGACCACCGCGCCTACTGTTAGCCGCTGGTCTGACCTGGCCACCTCCTGCTATTGGCTGAGCCTTCGCTGGCTCCGCCCTGATTGTCAGGTGGCTCGCCCAATCACAGAAGAAACAGTTCATCTTTAAGCCGAAGTGGCCACTAGCCTACCCAGTTCTGATTGGCTCGCTGACTGTCAAGCGCCAACGTCGCCAGCTCGAGGGTTTGGCTAAGGGGAGGTGATCACCAAGCGCCGACCTCGATCGACAACCGCCGCGGGGACCCTGCGCTGCAAATCGCAACCAGGCTCTTCTTGCTATTGGCCGAGATGTCAGCTGTGACTGGCACTGGCATCGTCCAATCATAGGGACAATACGTTAGGCCGCGTGGCAGGGTAGCTGTTGGTCGGCAGCTTGGCTTGTTCCACTCTGATTGGCTCTGTGACTAACGGGAGAGCTATCTCCCTTGGTCCTGGCCGCTTACCTAGGGCAGCGGTTTCTCCATGCGGACTTGGTATTTCCTCAGCTGTTACAATGCAGGTAGCATCTCTGGCCTGACCCGGCTGCCTCCTGCTATTGGCAGAGTGCGATCAGTCCCGCCCTGATTGTTAAAGATCTGGTCCAGCCATAGAAGAAACACGTTTAGGCCTTGAGCTAGAGTGAACGCTTACAGTAGTAGGCTTGCCTTTCAGCCTCATTCTTATTGGTCATCTAACAGAAACGTGCTCTTGCAGTCCCTATGCTCAACCACAGTGCTGGTCCCGGGCGCGGCTATGGCAAGAACCAACCACCCAATTGCTTCTTGCTATTGGCTGTGCCCTTGCTGGCTCCGCCCCTGATTGACAGGAAGCTCGGGCTTTCATTGGCTCGCTCACTAGCGCGAAGCTCCAGGCCACTTTGTTTTCACCTCCAGAGTCCTGGGCAAGCGCCCAGTACAGGCTGGTTCGGCTCCTTAGCTGTCACTGAGGGGATACACAGAGGAGAGCTGAAGACACAGGCGGTGTAGAGAAGATGGAAATTGAGCTCCACAACATCGTGGCTGGCCCTTCTTAAACCATAAGGACATGGCTGCTGTGCTAGGTTTTTTCCGTGAACTCACAGGAAACTGAAGGAAAAGAAAAACACTTAAAAGACAAATAAAATAAATAAAACCACACAAGGGGGAAAAAGGCCCAAAACAGAAACCATCTAGATCAATGAATGAGTGCTGCTCCTGGCAGGATGGCAAAGAAGCCCTGTAGGTAGATAAGACAGCAAACAGAGCAGGCGCTTCACCAAGAGAAGCCAGCAGTCCCGACAGCCACCTCCTAACACAAACACACACACACACACCCCTGCTCCCCGACAAGCCCCCTTCTCACTTAGATCTGCCCAGACATGCCTCAGTTTTCTTGATGCTACGGGTCTATCAGCTTCCTTCTATTTTCTTAAATTGACCAATCAGAAATAAGGGGGCGAGGATCATCCGCCCGTATCACTAAAAGACTCAAGCTCTCCTTTACTGGATTTCTGATCCCTTCTCCATTGTCGGGGAGTCGTCTCTTGCTGTGGGTGTGACTTCAGTAAAACTTGGCTGCCTGGTGAGTTCTTGTCTTTCTTGCTTTGTCATCCTTTAGGCTGGACAGAGAAAAAGAATCCATACCTGCAACTCTAGATGACCTCACCACGATGGTATCATTACCTCTGCACCAGGACACAGTCGGAAACGGGCTCTTCCAGAAGGATCTTCCCAGCTAGCTAGATGACCCACTGGATGCAACTTACCTCAGTCACTCAGTGACTTGTCCTCTGTTAGGGGAGGCTCCTTTAGAAAAAGTTCTGTACCTTTCAGCAGCTCCAACAGGCCCTGTCTCAGTAAACCACTTAAAGAGAAAATCAAGGATTTAATCAACATGGCCACATTGGAAAGAGGAAATGGTAAAGGAGTCCTGTTACTTCCAAGTTCATCGGACATGAACTTGAGGTTTAAGCAGATGATGAATTGGGGCAGAGGAGTAGAGATATGTATAATGAAGCAGCCCCAGTCAAGGTGTGGGTTGTCTTGGTTTTGATTCTGTAAGGTGGTCCAAAGAAATCCTTTCAGCTTGAGACAAGGATTACTCCTGTTTCAGCTGTGGCCTCACCATTATGGACAATTGCTCCCAGGGGGTTGTGGCTGGGTGTCTATGCTGTGAGTCTCTGCTATTCCTAGAATCCAAGATGACTTGCAGATTTAGAGCAATGACATAGCACCTCAAAAAGGACATCGTCAAGAGTAGACAGTAAGAGACCTGTTACTCATCCTTATGTTTTCTTTTAAAAAAAATATTTATTTAATTAATGTATACATTGTACAGAAGAGGGATCTCATAGATGGTTGTGAGCCACCATGTGGATGCTGGGAATTGAACTCAGGACCTCTGGAAGAGCAGTCAGTGCCCTTAACCGCTGAGCCATCTCTCCAGCCCACCCACTTTTATTTTTATGATAGAGTCTTGCATAGCTCAGCCTGGCCTCAAACCCACTACGAGGCTGAGGATACCCTTCAGCTTTTGATCCACACTATTCAGTTAATATATTACTAGGGGTGGACCCAGGACCTAGTGCATGGTAGGGATTCTACCAACTACACTACAACATTAACTCTTTTTTTGTAGGTGTCACTACATATCCCAATCCGGCCTCACACTTTTCCTGCCTCAGTCTCCCAATTGCAAGGATTGCAGGCTATTACCACTCTGATTGACTCTCTGATAACGGGAGTGCTATCTCCCTTGGTCCAGGCAGATTACCTAGGGCAGCGGTTTCTCTACACTTGCCAGAACTTTTCATTAGCTTCTCCATTCTCCTTAGCTATGAAATGTCCTCACATAGACTCCTAAGGGAGAAGAGACCCTCTGGCAGAATGGATAAATGAAGAAAAGTGCTCCGATGAACCAACCCTTGGGTCTGCTCAGATTTCTTGTCAAGTATGATAAGATTCGTTACATAAACCAAAATCTGATTGCAATTTCTGTTGCATGGAAACATTCTAATTGTCATGAGGAAGAGAGGAAACTTGTTAGGTTTGTTCTCCCTGACAGAACTTCAAAAGACCCAGGCCGGCTTCTTGTAGCTGAGGATGACCTTCTGCATCCATATCCCAGGTCAGTGCCACCACATCCTGGCTTCATTTTCCATTCTGTCAAGAGTATGAGAGCACATGAGGAACTCGATGAGAAAGTAGTTTAAAAGATAAGTCTAGCTGGAGAGATGACTCTGGCTAAGAGCACTTGTTACTGAGTTCTGATCCCAGCCCCCACATTGGACAACTTAGATCCACCTTCACTCCAGTGCCAGGGCCTCTGATGCCCTCTTCTGGCCTCCAAGGGCACCTGCACATACACAAAGCAAGACAAAAGCCTGGCTGACATCAGAACCCTTGTTTTGTCTCATTTCTTTGTGTCAAAGTCCTAGTTGATTCTACATTGGTGTATTTATCACTTGAGTTAACTGCCTAAACCTGCCCCGGTTCCCCTCACTGTTGAAAACAAAAGGATGGGCCTGGAGAGACGGCTCAGAGGTTAGAGCACCGACTGTTCTTCCAGAGGACCCTGGTTCGATTCCCAGCACCCACATGGCAGCTAACAACTGTCTGTAGTTCCAGTTCCAGGCAAAACACCAAGGCAAATAAATAAATAAATAAAGTTTTTTTTTAAAAAATAAAAATAAACATAAAAGTGGGTTGGGTGAAGGTGGTGCATGATTTAATCCCAGCACTCTGGAAGCAGAAGCAGGTGGATATCTCTGAGTTTGAGGCCAGCCTGGTCTACAGAGCAAGTTCCAGGACAGCCAGGGCTCTGCAGAGAAATCCTGGCTCCAGAAAAAGAAGAAAGAAAGAAAGAGAAAGCAGGAAGGAAGGAAGGGAGAAGGAAAATAAGGAGCGCCAACATGTCGGGAGGAGAGGAACAATGCATACTTAATCATTTTTATGTGCTGGAGCTTGCTTCTGTTTTGTGCCAAGAATTTCCTTTAGGAATGTATTTTCCCATTTGGTTTTGTTTATACAGTTTGGGAAATCCAAGGTCAGCTGCTGGGAAGGTAGGAGGGGATAAAGGAGGCCTTCTGGAAAGGACAGTTTGCTGGCAGCTGTCCACTCCAGGAATGACCTCCAGCCAGCTCACAGAGAGACTGTGCAAAAGGGTCGGGGAGCCGCTGAGGATGGGCTGAGTGGATCCTTTCTAAGAGAACAGAGGCTGTTATGCCCTGGAACTCCCTTGACCCAGGAATCAGATAAACAAGTCTTAAGATATCAAGTCTAAAAATCAGATGCTCAATTGTGCTGTTTTCTGTCAACTCTCCACAAAGAAAATTTTTAAATGATTTCTTTTTATTTTACATCCATTAGTATTTTGCTTACATGTATGTCTGTGTGAGGATGTCAGAACCCCTGGAACAGCTGCCATGTGGGTGCTGGGAACTGAACCCAGGTCCCCTAGAAGAGCAGCCAGTGCTCTTAACTGCTGAGCCATCTCTTCAGCCTCATGGTTTTCTTTTTTTAAAAGGAAAGAACCTCGAGTGAGGTAATTTAAAGGGAATTACCTCAGTTGGTAATTGCTCTCCTCATTTTTCTTTGTGTCTCTATGTGGTTATGCATCTATGTATGTATGGGTACCTGCAGAGGCCAAAAGACTCAGGTCCCTGAGAGCTGGAGTTACTGATGTTTGTGAGCCACCCAACATGGGAGCTAGGAACTGGAAAACCAGCAGCTGCTCTGAACTGCTGAGCCGTATTTCCAGTCTTTATTTTATTTTGACACAGGGTCTCATATATCCCAGAGTGGACTAGAGTTCCTTAGCATTCCACGACTTTGAACTTCTAGCCCATGCCCATAAGCATACACCATCACATCACACCTGGTTTACTAGCTCTTAAGTTCCTCTATTTCTTTGGAACTGAATTCAGCTGAACTTTTTTAGTTGGATAGAAATGATCTCGCACAGGGAAATACTAGTCCCAAGGAGCTATAGGATTAAAATAGCAAGAGTGGAGGTCAGCCAGGCTTTCCTGACCAGAGCCAGAGGGTAAAGGCCTCTAGGCTTGGCAAACCTTTTTGTTTCTGTCATTGTAGCAGAAAAGTAATCACAGACAAGACCAACATGGGTGTGTGTGGGAGACTTGGCTCCCTGACTGTCATTTACCACCATAAATCCCAGCCTCCTGTGACCTCTCCAGGCCAGCTCCACCCAGGCTACAGAGAGAAGACTGCTTCACTCTGAGTCACATGTCAATGATTTAACTGCGACAATCAAAAAAGAGCCAAGTCCTGACAGCATTAATATTGCTAATCTTAACTCAAAAGGGCAAGTTGAGCCAAGTGGGGTGTTACAGCCCTGCTACTCCAACACCTGAGGGAGGAGGATCAGCATTCAGGGTAGTTCTCAGCTACCTAGAAAATTCAACACCAGCCTGGGACACATGAGAACATCCCTTAAAAAAACAAAACAAAAAAGACCAGGGAAGTAGTCATGTCAACCACATTATTCAAAAACCACAGGTATTTTTTCACCTGTAAAGTTAGAGAATTCAATCTCTCTCTCTGTTTTTTTTATGTCTAAGGAAATGTCTTGGACTGGAGAGATGGTTCAGCAGTTAAAAGCAGTGAATGTTCTTCTGGAAGACCTGAGTTCAATTCCCAGCATCCACATAGCAGCTAACAACTGTCTGTAATTCCAAGATCTGACACCCTTACACAGTTATACATGCAGGTAAAACACCAATTCATATTAAATAAATAAATATTTTTTTTTTAAAGCAGTGAGTGCTTTTCCAGAGGACCTGGGTTCAGTTCCCAGGACTCACTTTGGGGCTTACAACCACCTATTAACTGCAGTCCTAGCAACCTGAAGCTCTCTTCTGGCTTCTGTGTGTACTCACTCACATGCTACACAGACATAGATGCTGGCAAAACACCCATACACATTAAAAAAAACAATGAAAAATTTATAATGGCTCATTTTAAAAAAAAATAGGCTCGGGGCTCGAGAGATGGCTCAGAGGTCCTGAGTTCCATTCCCAGCAACCACATGGTGGCTCACAACCAGCTATAATGATATCTGGTGCCCTTTTCTGTATACTGCATACTGTACACATAATAAATAGGTAGATCTTTGAAAAAAAATAGGCTCATCACAGTGGACTTTTTTGTAGACAGAACTTTCTCCTTTTTGCTATTTAAAGATGTTTGTATGAATGTCTGGCCTGTATGTATGTATGCATGTATGTGCACCAAATGCTGCCTAGTACTCTAGTACCTAGTGACCTAGTACCTACCTACTTGAGAAGAGGGCACCATGTAAGTGCTAAGTCCTCTGTAAAAGCAACAAGTGGTAGCCACTGGGCATTAGCTCCAGCCCCACTTTCTCTTTTCAAAACTACTTTTTTCATCTATTTATTTTTCCTCTTCTGTGTTGTGTGGTCAGAGGACAACAGGCAGGATTCAGTTCCCCCTCTCAGCACGGGGGTTCCAGAGATAGCCAGGCTTGACAGCAGCTGCCCTTACCCAGAGTCATCTCGCTGGGCCAAAGTAGACAAAGCTTTCAATACATCTCCATTTATTTCTTTGCCATCTGAAAACCATTCTCAGATCCCACAGTCATTCCATGTTTAGCCACCAGAGGGCACTTTAGGCTTTCCCTAGCAAAGCCAGACCATGAGGTCATTTCTACAGTGTAACAACAAAACAGTGGCTTTGCGGTGAAAATGAACCAACATTAGATCTTAATAACCCCACAAAGGATGAGATTCATTTATTTTTCTAACAAGATAGGGTCAGATATGGTAGTGAACTAACTAGCGCTTGGGAGCAAGAGATAAGAGGGTGAAAAGGTCAAAGGTCAAAGGCATCCTTGGCTACATAGAGAGTTAGAAGCCAGGGTGGACTACCCGAGACCACCTCAGAAAACCCAAAATAAAAAATATTAAACATCAGCCAGATATAACTCTCTCTCTCTCTCTCACACACACACACACACACACTCACTCACTCACACACACACACACACACACTCACTCACTCACACACACACATCACACTCAAAATCATGAACTACTCTGTTATGATTTAAACCTGGAAGAGAAAAAGAATCCTTAAATCATAAATGATTCCCCTTAAACCTTAAAAGAAAAAAGAAATAAAAACAAGTCCTAAAGGAATAGAAATTAGCTCTTTTGTTTCATTCCACATAAGACACTATTCTCTAAGCACTCAAGACACAAAAATCCTGGAAGGCTTCAGTGAACAATGACAATGTAGCAGGAGAAGCTCAATCCCTAGAACAGCCAAGACAGGCCAGAATTTTTAGTTCTTTAGAAACATAGACATTGGGGCTGGAGAGATGGCTCAGAGGTTAAGAGCACCGACTGTTCTTCCAGAGGACCTGAGTTCAATTCCCAGCAAAACCACATGGTGGCTCACAACCATCTATGATGAGGTCTGGTACCCTCTTCTGTAAAACTGTATGCATAATAAATAAATAAATCTTTTAAAAAAAAAAAAGAAACATAGACATTTAAAGGTAGACTTAGTGACATGTCTGTTATCCAAACACTCAGAAAAATGAAGGCAAGAAAATTTTAACTTTGTGCTTAGCCTGGGCTACATAGTTGAGTTCTAGACCAGCCTGGGCTACACTGAATCCTGTTTCAAAAACCAAACACTGCTCTTTCAGAGAACTGGAGTTTGGCTCCCATTATGTGGTTCAGAGGACTCACAACTAGCTGAAACTCCAGCTTCAAGGGATCTGATGCTTTCTTCTAGCCTCCACAGGCACTGAATTCATGTGTGCATGAACACAAACACACACACACACACACACACAATTACAAATTAAAATCTTTAGGGGCTGAGATGGCTCTGAAATTAAGAATGTTCACTGTTGTTCCAGAGGATCTGGGTTCAATTCCCAGTACTTATATGTTGGCTCACAACTGTCTGGAACCTTGGTCCTAGTGAAGCCAATACACCCTCTTCTGGCCATTATGGGCACCAGGCATACAAGTGGTACACAGACATAAATGCAGGCAAAATTTAAAAATCGATAAACAAAAAAGACTCAAAGCAACAACAAAACTTAAAAACAAAAAAACTAAGTCTGATTTTGAAGCAAAAAGGAATGCCATGCCCAGCCCATCACCTACCAGCCAGTTTTTGGTAGCTAATATACACTTTGTGACTGCTTGAAATAAGGGTTTACATATGTTTTTCTTGATTTCCACCATTATCTTAAAGTCCTAAGGACAGTAATCTACCTAAAGTTCTTAGCACACAATCATGTCTATAAAATTACTAAGTCTAGGGTGGTATTTTAAAAGTTCCCATAAGTACTAATGATGAGTAAAGAAAAAAACCATCTCCTGTAAAGATGGTCATTGAAAGGTAATAAGTAATAATTAAGGCCCAGGCTCTGGGTCCAGGCTGCCTGTGTTTGTGCTCCACCCTCAACACAAATTCAACAGGCAACTTTGGACAAGATACTTTATTTCCCTGAACTTTTCATTATCTTGACAAATGTAGGTCTCAGCACAGCACCCACCGAGCTATCTATCATTCAGGCTCCGGCGCCGGGCAAAGTGCTTTGCACTGGGCCTTGACCTTGAAGGAGCTCTGGTAAGGGATTATTGCATTCCTTCCCTTTTCCTTACTTTCTGCTTTTATTTTTTAAAACAAATTTTGGATGTTATGTGTATGAGTGTTTTGCCTGTATGTTTGTACACCATGTGTGCTATGTTAGAGGAGGCCAGAAAAGGGTGACAGCTGGGAACCCCTCGTGGGACCTGGGAACCGAATCTGGGTTCTATGCAAGAGCAGTAGATTGTAGTCTGTGCATTTAATCTCAGCATTCGGGAGGCAGAAGCAGGCAGATCTCTGAGTTCAAGATCAGCCTGGCATTCAGATGGAGTTCCAGGACAGCCAGGGCTACACAGAGCAGCAAGGATTCTTAACCACTGAGTCATTTCTTTAGTCCTTTCTTATTTTGAGAAGTCTCACATAGCCCAGGCTGGCCTTGAATTCCTGATATTCCTTGATTAGCCTCCCAAGTGATGGAATTACAGGCATGTATTACCATGCCTAATTACTGTTTTTCACTTCATAGCCCAGGTTTGCCTGACCTCAGTATTCGTTCCAGTTAGCTCCAGAAGTTGTAATCCACCTGCCTCAGCTTTCCAGTTGCTAAGACAAAAGGTATACATCTGGTTCTATTCAGCTATCTGTTCTTCAATTTTACTCTGGTCACTTTTCAATCATGGAATCTATGGAACCTCCTTTAGTGTTAGGAAACTTCCCAGGTCAGAAATCTGGTCACATGGAAGGAAGCCTGTTAGCCAGGGACTTACAGACAGCATTTCAGTAAGGAGCCTGTTGGGCTGAAACGAGAAATGCTATAGTACTGTGGTCTGAGCAGCAACTGGATTCTAACATTACCTTCTGCCAGGATGCACATTTGAAGATTATAGCCACGCCTGATTCTGGCCACTGCGCTTCCTGGTCAACCATACTCAACATCCACTCTCCATGTCTTCCCTTCACGATGAATTGTAAGCCAAGAGACCCCTTTCTTCCTGTAAAGTTGGTCACAGCAATGCAAAAGTAACCACCACAGGTGACTCTTTAATCCAAGAGCTAAGAGAATCTTCCTGAGGATATAGGACTTGCACAGACCTCAGGATAAGGAGCAGAGGGGAAGACATTCCAGGGGGAGAGCCAACATGTACAGAGTCTATGGTGGGATTACAGCAGAGTGTGTGCTCTGTTCCCAGTTTTACATGGAAAGGATCGGCACATGAGTGGGACCGGAGATACAATGATCTACTGTGATGGCGTCATGGCAACAGATGGTGAATTCTTTGATTAGGGTTGGGACAGAGGAGCAGAAGGCATGTGGATACATTCAATAAATGGTAGAATCAAAGGTCTTGATCTTTTGTATGCATGAGTGGAATCAGAAGAGGGTGAAAGTGAGGATGGCCTTTATGTTTCCAGCTGAGTAACAGGGCACAAAGCGCTGTCATTGTTGACGCAGATATGACTAACCCAAGAGCAGGTGTGAAGATGGAATAATACATAATACATCTTGCTCTGTGCCTGGCATGTGAAACATAATCAATAAATGTGATTATTATTATTATATGTTATTCTGTGTTCCACAATAATGGCTTCTTGGAAACAGTAAGTTCTTTGACCTTAAACACACATAGCATGCCAGCATCAAACAGAACAGGATTCATAACAGAATGGCAATAGGTCTTTGAAATTAGTTATAGAAAACTTCATTAAGAAAGTGGTGCGTACCTTTAATCACAGCACTCTGTGGTAAGGTAAGGAGGTAAAGGAGAGCAGATCTCTCTGAGTTCAACGCCAGCCTGATTTACATAGTGAGTTCCAGGGCAACCAGGGCCACAAAGAGACCCAGTCCCGAAACAAATAAACAAAACCTCATTAAGAAATGATCATGCGGGGCTGGAGAGATGGCTCAGCGGTTAAGAGCACTGACTGTTCTTCCAGAGGACCGGGGTTCAATTCCCAGCACCCACATGGAAGCTCACAACTGTCTGTAGTTCCAGTTCCCAGTTCTAGGCAAACACCAAGGCAAAAATAAATAAAAGTAAAAAAAAAAAAAAGGAATGAGGAATGATCATGCCAGAGGCTAGGGGGATGGCTCATCAGATAAAGTGATGTGAGTGTAAGTTCAGATTCCTAACAGCCATATAAAAGCCAGACAGGATAGTGAAGCAAGCCTCTATAACTCCAGAGCTGGTGCAGTAAAGACAGGAAGATTCCCAGGGCATCTGGCAAGCTAGTCTAGTAGCCTAGCCCAAAACACAAGTTCCAGGTTCAATGAGAGACATTGTCTCAAAAACTGAAGGCTGAGAGGAGGACACCTGATATCACCCTCTGGCCACACATGCATGCATGACCATGTGCACACCCCCTACCCCCAAATATATACATCCAGGTCCAGAAAGGGAACCTATAGCACAACCCATAGAAAGCTGGTTAGCACCATCTGAGGAGATTTGTGCCTCTGAATAACAATACTAAAAACATAACCACTTGAATGCTTCATATTTAAGCTTTTATTTTGAAAAATAAAATACAAAAGTCATTAGGTTGTAAATGTATACAGTAATTTCCCAACATCTCTGAAACAATACAATGAATTATTTAAATAATTAAGGTATTACTATTATCCACATCAATACATTTAAACAGGCACGAGTGTTCTACAAAACACTGGAACATGTACAGACAACCTAGCAAGACTGTGCCAATGTCGTTAACAGAATGCCATCTTTAAACTCTCCTTCTCTTGAAATTAAAAACTGGAACCTGGTAAGAAAAGACAAAGACAAGAGGAGCTGTAACAGAACTGTGTCCCTGCTGGGCTCCTCATCTCGAGGGCCATGCATGTCACTGGGCTCAAAGTCATCACTTAGGGAGGCTGGCTATGCGACCCTCAGGGACGGGAGGCTGGCGGGTGAGCAGGAGCTATGGGTTGAGATCCCCCCACTTCTCCCATCAGAAGACAGCAGTTCCAGAGATTTCTCTAGTATACAAAAGGCAGCAGTCGTCCCTAGGGCAAAGACACAGCATGTGGTCACAGGCACAGATCAAAGCCTCCCTTCCTGCACCATCTCCTGCCTGCTTCCTTGTCCTCGTTAATGGGCAGAGTCAGGGGCATAATTGTCAGGGGCAGGAAGATGGCAACCATGGGCACAGTGCCTCCCAGGGACCAGGGACAGCACGAGAGGCACATTTTCCCATCTGTGATGTTTCCAGTACCTGCAAATAACTTCAACAAAGCAAGAGAATACAGGGGCTGCCACAGACCCTTTCTACTGATGGCAACAGTCACTTACACCTGAAGCTACCACTAATGTCCAACGTCCAAAGCCACCATACTGACATATTTCATACTGACTGACACTGTGTGACATGACCTTGACAGATGGATGGGCTCTCTGGGAGCACTCTTGTCAGCACACAGATGACTGGGTCTCTCATTTTCCCAGATCCTCATACCATGAAAGCCCCTTCCAAACTCCATCTCCACACTTACTCTACATCTGACTCTCTGAGGAAGATCAGTTAGAGTTTACCATGGATCTCACTTAGTATACTCTTCATTGCACAGATAAGGAACAGACGGAAAGGTAAACCAATGCCAGCCCAGGCAGCTGTCTCTGCTAGCCCAAATGGAGAATCCCACCCAGCAGCAGCGGGCAGGCCTCACCTCACTGTGGGAAGTTCCAGGCTCAGCTACTCCACTTGTTCAGTCTGTGGAAGGAACCCATAGATATGTTAAAGTGTTCCCAGTCATCGCTCTCACAGACAGCGGCCAGGCATGACTACACTTAAGGTTTAAACTTACTAAGCTTGAGAGACCTAAAAGCAAATAATAATAATAATAATAATAATAATAATAATAATAATAAAAACAATAATGCCTCTAGCACGTGAGCCCCAGTTTGTACAGGCTAAACTCTAGCAGCCCACTTCCCTCTTTCTCAAGACCTTAGAGACTATGTTTAAATTGACTGATCCTGTTAAATTTGCTGTTCTAGCAAGAAGGTAGGTCATAAGACTAACTGCGACTTCTGCATTTGTAACCAAGCTTGCTTACTTTGTCCTCAAAGGGAAGAGGACAACTGCAGGACACATATGTTAAAGTGAGACCCTGCCCACACACAGACAATACATACAACCTTATGGTTTTGCCTTTATAAATCCTAAATCCTGGGCGGATGATATGCATATGCCTAGGGGCTGCATCTTGGAAGCATGCTTAAGGGCAGTCCTGGCCCCATGTTGGGGGCCAGCACCTAAATAAAAAGCTTCTTCTTATTAAAATACATTCATGGTCATGGCAAATGACCCTCTGAGTGACCCCAGACCCATAATAGGGTCTGCTCAGACTGTTAGATAAATTCAGCCTGTTACTGTTCTAAAGAAAGAAACTGGACTGGCCTTTCCCACAGTCCAGGCAGAGACTAAATCCTTGGCATCTCCTGAGTAACAGAGATGCCTTTGTTCCTCACAAGACCCATGAGTCACATCTGAGTCTATGTTAGGACACGAGATTACAGGGTGGTCTCATTATCAGAAAGATCAACCCTGTGGCCGGATGTTTGAAACATACAGTCAGCTGGAGGCTACAGTCTGGGAGCTCATGGTTATTGTGCAGATTAACAAGCAGACAGAATCTGGGCTCCAACTCTTCAGGGACAGGATGCACAGTTGTCCCTGAGGCCCGGCCCCACCCTGGGTATCTCTTACTTGGACAGGTGCTCTAACCTTGCAGCGGATTCCCCCACCACTGACCCCTGATGCTGGGATCACAAGCATATGCAGCCATGCCCAGAAAGTTTCTCTCTCTCTCTCTCTCTCTCTCTCTCTCTCTCTCTCTCTCTCTCTCTCTCTCTCTCTCTCTTTGTGACAGGGTTTCATAGAATCCCAGAAGCCCTTGAACACTCTGTGTAGCTGAAGATGACCTGGAACTTTATCTGTTTCCAATTCACAAATACTGAGACTATAAGCAGGTGTCCAAATTTCTTATTTAGACCATGACCTTCCTTTTAAGTTTTTATTTATTTAGTGTGGATGGGTATTTTGCCTACATGTATGTCTGTCTACACATCAGGTGCATGTCTTGTACCTGAAGAAATCAGAAGAGGGCATCAGATCTCCTAGACCTAAAGTTACAGGTGGTTGGCTGCCACCATGTGAGTGGCTGGGAATTGAACCTGGGTCCTTTGGAAGAGCAGCTATTATTCTTAACTGCTGATCCACTGCTATAGCATACTTTTTGAAGATTTCTATTTGTTAATGTGTGTGTATGTCTATCTGTCTGTCTGTGTAAGAGTACACACATGTGAGTGTGATGCCCCAAGAGGTCAGAAGAGAGTGTCAGACCCCCTGGAGCTGAGGTCATAGCCAGCTGTAAGTCACCTGACACACAGGTGTTGGTCACTAAGTCATCTAGCCCCTAACACAATCTTTCCTTTTCTAAATCTGTCTGTATGAAATAATAAATAATGTCACCATGGTGAGTAACTTGAAATACATGAAGGCATTTTAAAGCTGTTTCTTTTTTTTTAATATTTATTTATTTATTTTATGTAAATTGGTGTTTGCCTACATCCATAACCATGTAAAGGTGTCAGATCTTGGTATTACAGACAGTTGTTAGCTGCCATGTGGATGCCGGAAATCGAACTCAGGTCCTCTGGAAGAACAGTCGGTGCTCTTAACTGCTGAGCCATCTCTCCAGCCCTTAAAGCTGTTTCTTATTGTCATATGAGACTTCTCTATATTCTACAAATTAGTGTTCTATTTCAAAAATATTGTGCTTATTTTCTACCATTTATTTATAGGTTTTTAAAGATTTTATGTTTGGAGTTGGAGGTAGTGGTGCATGCCTTTAATTCCAGTACTTGGGAGTTCTATCTCTATGACTTCGAGGCCAGCCTGGTCTACATAGTGAGTTTCAGGACAGCAGTATTACATAATAGAAATACCTGTCTCAAAAACAAACAAACAAACAAACAAATTTTATTTCCAGGCTGGAGAGAAGTCTCAGTGGTTAAGAACATCTGTTGCTCTTCAGAGAATTCAGGTTTGAGTCACAGCACCCACATGGTGGCTCACAACCGTTTATTAACTCTACTTCCAGGAGATTTGACACCCTCTTCTAACCTCATTGGGCACCAGGAATGCACATGGTACACAGACAGGAATGCAGGCAAAACATGCATGCACTTAAGATAAGAATAATAATTTAAAAGTTTATTATTATTACTGTTCTGAGACAGGGCCTCACTATGTAGCACTGCCTAGCCTAGAACTCAATATATATCCACGATATATTCAGACTAGGCTGGCCTTAAACTCATAGGTATCTACCTGCTTGTTTCCCAAGTGCTGGAGTTTCAACTCTGGCATTCATTTTAAAAATGATTTGTTTACTTATTATTTTGTGAAGATGGGTGTTTGTGTGAATGCTCTGGGCAGGGGGAGATGTGTGTACTACATCATCTATGTGAAAGATAGTCAGTTCATCCCTTCCACCTTTATGTGGGTTCCAGGAATCAAACTCAGGTTGTAAGGCTTGGTGGCAATGCCATTACCCATTGAGCCATCTCCCCAACCCTAGCATTATTTATTGGTTTTGTGTGTTTAAGGCAGGGTTTGGCTCTGTAGTCCAGGATGACCTTCAACTTGCCATCCTCCAGCTTCCATCCCCCAGTGCTGGGAAGCAGGCGTGTGACATTATGTCCAGCTATTATGTCCAACTTTTAATAAGTAAATATTCTCAACTCTGGTGGGTAATTTATTATTTCCCTCACTCCTCCCAAAGGGTTTTGAATGTCCCTGTATCCCTGGCTGTCCTGAAACTCACTCTGTAGACCAGGCTGGTCTCAAACTCAAGAGATCCACCCATCTCTGCCTCCTGAGTATTGGGATTAAAGACGTGTGCCACCAATACCTTACAGTTTATCATTCTTTAAATTCACAATCATGTCTTTATGACTAAAGATATCTTCTTCTCTAAAGGATTGGGACATCTTCTTGCATGCTTCTGCTCACTTCCTTCTCTCTCCATCTAGAAATGTCTTGGGTATGGGCTGCAACACAGGAACACCTTCACTTTGGGTCTTAAATCCCCTTTCTTCAAGTTTATCCTGCCTTTTGGATTGCTTTCTGGCTCCAGTTTCCAAGGTTGTGAGTAACAGTCCATTCAGGAATTCACCCAGGGCTCTGGGATGTCACGTGTACTTTGGGCCCGGCTGTTCTGGAACTTCTTATGTAGACCAGGCTAGCCCTGAATTCATAGAGATCTGCCTGCTTCTGCCTCTCAAGTGGGACTAAGGGCATGTGTCACCTTTCCCAGGGTTTCAATTATTTTTAAAACCGTAAGGATTACAACCTTTGAATTCATCACTTGCTGACAGCCAACTGCTGTGTGCACTGTGTATTACAGGTCTTTTAGTCTCCAATGTGAGAACAATTAAAACACCACAGATGTGAATATAATAAAAATACCAAAGGTGGCTGCATGTTCCTAATGCAAAGTAGATGCTCAGGAGGCAGGGTAGCCACTCAGACATTCTCCTTATTTACATGTGAAATGTACGTGTATGGTTGTGTGTACAATCTGGTCTGTTATCAACAAAGCACAGGTTCCCGAGCAGGGGAAGGCCCTGAACTCTCTCAAATCACAACCATTAGCTACCACCAGCATGAGTTGCTGTCTTTTTCCATTTCCTTTACTTCTCTGTTTCCATGTTAAGAAGGGAGCTGACATGGAACTCCACTATGTAGCCCAGGCTAGCCTTGGATTTGTGCTGACCCTGCTATCTCTGCTGATGGTTGGCAGTATAGCACAAACCAGCACTTCTGGCTTTTGTCTTTTTGTTTTAATTCTTTATATTTCATTGTCTTTTCATAAGCTCTTTATGGAACAGGTAGCTCTTACATAAAAAAACAGAGGAAGGAGAAGCAGTGTACCGTACCTGGGGTTTTTCCTTCAGAAAGTCAGGTAACTGAAATTCTCCTTTATAGACCTGGAAAGAACAGAGCAGGAGTGAGTTGAAGGAACAGGAACACATCTGGTGCACATCTGCAGCCATTGGGCTGCTGCTTCACTTTGGGGTAGTTTGGAATGAGTGAGAAACCTGTCAGTCAGGGACATCGAGAAACAGAACTTAGTGAGAGAGACACTTCCTACCTCTCCACCCCTCAGTAACTGCTCCAATGCTCCTGAGCTGGCTAAGAAAGGGCAGGGCATGTCTAGGGAGGGAATCAAAACAAAAATGCCAGAACATTTAAAGTGCCATTCCTAGTAGCTTGGAGAAATCAAGCCCTAGGTAAGCTCCTCCACCTTGGTTACGGGCAAGCTTCTCTTGGCTGCCCATCAATTTTCCTGTTGCAAACCTGGATTTGAGCCAACTTCAGTTTCTCAGTTTACCCAAGAATCCTATTAAAATGTATTAGATGATCCTCAAAGTGACATCTACTTAAAGCTCATAGATACTTTCTTTTGAGACAAGGTTATCCCAAACTGGCCTTAAATACATTATTTAGCCAAAATCACTTGAACTTCTAGTTCCCCTGTCTCCACTATCCCGGTGCAGAGAATACAGGCCCGCATCATTTGCCTGGTTTATACAGTTCTGGGATTGAATGGAGGCATGCTAGGTAAGCACTCTACAAAATCAGATCTATCCTGGCTCCACGCACATAGGTTTGAATACTTGGTTCCCTGGGGGGCGGAGGGGAACACCTGTTGAAGGGTTAGAAGGTGTGGCCTTGTTGGAGAAGTCTGTTGTTGCACGAATCCTAATTGGTCTTATAATAAAAACCCAGAGCCAGATATTGGGGTAAATGCTGGAAGATCAGAGAAGCAGAGGAACAAGCCACTAGAGAGACTTCTCAACACTTCTAAATCCTCAGGCAGAAAGGGGAAGATCATGTCTCCATGAATCCTCAGACTTAATGTCTCTGAGTCCTCAGTTGAAAGGAAGGGAAGGACTCCTGTCTCCTCCCACCTTATATTCCTCTCCTTGCCCAGCCATATCACTTCCTGTCTCAACCTTCCTAGTGCTGGGATTAAAGGCCCGTGTGCTTCCCAAGTACTTGGAGCAGAGGCATGGGATCCCAAGTGCTGGGATTAAAGGTATGTGCCACCACTACCTGGTTCTGTTTCTCTTTTAAACGGGATCAATCTCATGTAGTCCAGTGTGGCCTTGAACAGAAATCATTTGCCTCCCAAATGCTAAGATTGAAGGTGCCTGACCTCTATGGCTAACTCTGTGGCTGGCTCTGTCCTCTGATCTTCAGGCAAGTTTGATTTCTTAGAAGATACACAATATATTACCACACTCTGTCAATGGGGGCAGGACTTACACCATTCCTGGTGTGGTCTCTCTCTGCTTCCTGTCTGTGAATTGGGAAATGACTTACATGATGGGCTTTAGCCTTCTGAAATCTTAAACACAATTGCTTCCTTTTCTGTATTGCTTTGGTTATGGTGTTTTGTTACATCAACTAAATAGTAACCAATATGGTGTATATGTGTACACACACACACACACACACACACACACACACACACACACACACACGAATTCGTGCTAAACAAGTAGCTCTAAGGACACTAAGTCTAACATAAGGGCATACAATATAACAAATCCTCACTTCCAGATACAGTATGACAAATGCAGACCTGAGTAACAATTCATTCGGAATGGATAGGTAAACCAGGAACAGAGACGCACATCTATAATCCAAGCAGTTGGGAGGTGACTCAGTCACCCATATAGTTTCAGGGGATCAGATCTCATCTCCTGACCTTTTTAGGTACCAGGCACACATGTGGTAATTAGATAGAAATGTGAGCAAAACATCCACACATATTAAAAACAATCCTCTCGGGGCCTGGAGAGATGGCTCAGCAATTAAGAGCACTTGCTGCGGGGGCTGGAGAGATGGCTCAGCGGGTTGGGAGCGCCCTCTGCTCTTCCAGAGGACCCGGGTTCGATTCCCAGCACCCACATGGCAGCTGACAACTGTCTGTAGTTCCAGTTCCAGGCAAACACCAAGGCAAATAAATAAATAAATAAAAATAAAGTTAAAAAAAAAAAAAAAAAGAGCACTTGCTGCTCTTCTGAGGACCACTGACAGTGGGCAGCTCACAACCACTTCTAACTCAGGCTCCAGTGGATCCAACACTTCTGCCCTCTGTGGTTAATGCCCCCTCACATAAACACTTGTAAAATCTTTTCAGGAATAAAAATAAAACAATAAATCTTAAAACAAGTGTGTGGCCTGATGCCTCCTCCTAAGAGAGGGTGGGGAAGGATAGCATCATTTGTAAAGGAACTGAAACCAAGGAATAAGTGTACTATATAACAGGGAGAGAATATTCTAGGCTTTGTGGAGTCACACAGTCTCTGTCCCAGTGCCCAGCTCCACCCTTGTAGGGCACAAGCAATCTTATACAACATGCAAATGAAACAATGTGGCCTGGTCTGGTAGCAACTGATCTACAAAAACAGGCACCAGAATAGATCTGCCTGTGAATAATAACCTCCAGCCTCTTTAACTTTAAAAGAAAAACTCCATACAATGAGAAAGCTTTATGCAGCCTCCAACAGTACAGTCCCTAGATTATATACTTGGTGCTATACTAGATACCTCAGACTTTAAAGTGCTGCTTCTGCTCAGTTTTCATCAAAGTATACATACTACGTTTTCCTTTATTTATTCTTTTTTCTTCCCCCAGTGCTGTGGATGGAGCCCAGACGGGCATCGTAACACTCACTACACAGCGACCCTATATTTTTAACTGTAAAGGCCAAAGATTGGTCTTACATTCTTTTCACATCCAAGGTAAATTCAAAATTTGCCATAAATTAGAACATCCCTTATTCTTTGCCTTTCTCTAAATTCACTACAATTTCTGTTTCTGTCCCTCTACTTGTACTGAAGTGCACAGAATTATGGCTTAAACATAACTGTGTGCAGAATTGGATTAATTTTATATTCCAGTTCCTGATAGAACCTACCAATAGTGCATGCTTTGCCTTCTATTCATTATTTCTATTACTTTCCCCTTGAGGAATTATGACTTGGTAGTTTCACATGCAGAGAAAATACAATTCCAGCCAGGAATGACAATACAGGAAGGAAGCCAGCTCTGAAGTTTAGATTCCTAGTCCCTCTGGGCTTGTGTGACCCAGAAGAGGCTCGTTATCTTCAAAACAGAAATGCTGTCTAACAGCTGGTGACACTTGTGTTTACATGTTCTCATCTGATTTTAAAGGATTCTGGCAGTTGTGCACATCACAGATTGGGTTCTTAGAAAGTTCAACAGTCTTGTCCTGTCTGGAAACAACGGGGAATATGATAATGTTTCCTCCATTGTGAAGAAAATGCATTAATCAGCCCAGAAGCATGAAAATCCACTCTAAACATATCTTTAATACAGACACAAACACACACACACACACACAGAGAGAGAGAGAGAGAGAGAGAGAGAGAGAGAGAGAGAGAGAGAGAGAGCGCTATTGTGTCATAACTATTGTATGGAAATGAGCCAGAAAGTGATTAAATCAGGACTGTATGTCTAGTATAAAATAGAAAACTTTTCCTATCCCAGTAAGCAACAACAATATATGAAATGTAGCATTAAGACTTAGGTTTTCAGGCCCAGGATGGTGAAACATACCTTAAATCCCAGAACTTAGGAGGTGGAAAGGAAAATATGTGAGTTTGATACAAATTTGGTTTATAGAATTTGTTTGTTTTTATTGTGTGTGCATGGGTGTTTTGCCTACATGTTTGTCTGTGTAGGACATTCATGTAGTACCCATGGAGTCCAGAAGAGAGATCAGATCCCCCTTGGAACTAGAGTTACAGGTGGTTCTGGGTCACCAGGTGGGTGCTGGGAATTGAACCTGGTCCTCTAGAAGAACAGCCAGTGCTCTTAACTGTAAAACCATTTCTCTAGCCCCAGGTTAAGGTTCTGAAGGCTACAGTTCAAGATCAGCATGCTGGACCATGCTTGTCAAGGACTCCAAGAGACTCATTGCTATGAGTGTGGAGTGCTCCAAAGAACTAGCCACCACCATATTAACATTGGTATCCTGGCCTAGATCTCCACTATTCTTGTAGAAAGGCTGGGGTATATGCATGTGTACGTGCATGTGTGTATAAATCCTAAGTCCATTTAGTGTTGCTTTTATAAATATGTGTTTAGGACTGACCACTTGAGATTGGATAACATAACAAGGGGCCTGCCCCTGGAGAAAACAGATTTCTACCTACCTCAGCAGCCACCGTCTGGCTCTTCTATCTGGTTGGGGTAGGACTTTATGAAATTTCTCCCATTGGCATGTGAGAACACTGCAGCCAGTATTATTTCCATTTGCTGACAATCCCTCCCTCCATTTCTTTTTCCTTGATGGCAGCTCCCCAGGATCCTTGAAATTTAAAAACACTACCAAAATCTATCTAGGTTCTGCTGCCTCTTCACGATGCTTCTTAGGATCGGTTTGAGCTTGGACCTGTCAGGTCACCGCCATCCCAGAAAGCTTTCTGCTGCCCTGCTCTGTCCTTTGAAGGCATCTATTAGTCATTGGCTAATCCTCCATTTGGTTTCGTGTCTGTGAGTTTTCTCTAATTATCACCTTCGCCTCTAGTCTTAAAGAAATTAACTGATATTATTTTTTGTGTGTATGGGGGGTTTGTTTGCATGTTAGTCTGTGTACCATGTGTGTAGGTGGTACCCACCTAGGCCAGACGAGGGTTTCAGATCCATAGAACTGGAATTACAGATATTTGTGAGCCACCATGTGCATTCTAGGACTCAAACCCAGGTCCTCTGCAAGAGCAGCCAGTGGTCTTAACTACTTAACCTCATGACTGAGCCAGCCCTCCAGCCTCCTCACCCCTAGCCTTTGACTATGCATCCTGAAGGAGCATCTCCAGTGTGCCTGTGTGCCTCACGTGGACATTTTTACACTTTCTGTTCTGTCCTGACATGTTCCTGCTCCTGAAATGTGTGCAAGTGAGACAGAGGAGAAACGTCCCTTGAGTTGCCTGACTTTCTATCAGGGCAGCCCCTCAGATTGCGATGAGTCAGTCTGTTCTGTCTCCCTCTTTTAGAAGCCGTGACTGAGTTTAAGGAGCTACATGGCCTGCTCACAGGCTTAGTAGAAACACTGCTGACTCTGTAGCATAGATTTTTTTCATGTCTATATTTTATAATATCTTTATAAAAAGTTAGGGTATGGTTAGAGATTAAAACAGAACCCCAACTCTGCTTGCCCTGGCACTCACCATGTAGACCACTATGTCTCTACAGGAGTGCATGCCACAGCCAGCTAAAAATGAAGTTATTTTTAGGAATTTTTTTTTTTAAACTTTATTTATTTATTTATTTGCCTTGGTGTTTTGCCTGGAACTGGAACTACAGACAGTTGTTAGCTGCCATGTGGGTGCTGGGAATCGAACCCCAGTCCTCTGGAAGAGCAGACGGTGCTCTTAACCGCTGAGCCATCTGTCCAGCCCCCAGGAATTTTTTTTTTTAAAGAAAAAGTAATTGAAGCAAATATTTCCAGAACTGGAAATCAGACCCGCAGTTAACTCAGGTGCCATCTTGTACACTGTGCCATGAACGGCAGCATGGGTCTTAAAACCAACTTCTAGTTAGACTGGTTCACAGCTGAGCACCACCTCCCATAGATGCTGGGTCTTCTAAGAGTTAGACATCAATGGTCAGTGCAATTGTTTTTGAAAGTTCTAGGCTGTCTGTTGACATAAAGAGAACTGACTTTCTTCCTTAAAATCCTAGGGAAAACTGTAGTTACCCTCCTTGCTTTCAAAAGGTAGTCTAAGGAATGAGAGTAGAGAAAGGCAGAGGAAGCTTGGAGCCCCCTCCTGCTGTGTGAGGCTCCCAGGCCTTCGGATGGGCTAACCAGCGGTTGTGAAAGAAGACAGAACACACCACAAATAGCTTAAAAGAACTTAACACACAACAGAGGGAGGGGCTCCCTGCTGGACACAGAAAAGGAGAACAAGCTGCCGTCTAAAGCAAACAGGAGCGCAGGAAAGAACTGACTCAGGAGGGCTTCTGGTAAACAGTGTCAAAACTGGAGCAGAGAAGATGAGAACCATTTGACATGGCTTTTGTTGTTTGTTTTTGGGTGTGTGCTTTTTTTAAAAAAAAACAAAAAACAAACAAACAAACAAATAACAGGTTTCTCTTGACAGCCTTGACAGTCCTGGCACTCTGATCTGTAAAGCAGGCTGGCCTTGAACTCATGGAGATCCTCCTGCCTCAGTTTACCAAGTGCTGGGATTAAAGGTGTGCACCAGCAGCAGCAGCAGCAGCAGCAGCAGCAGCAGCAGCTAAAAGATCTGACTTGTAAGGATAAGCCAGGCCTTAGCACAACAATTTATTGAGGCAGTCTTGGGATTATCACAAGTGAACAAATCATTTTCTAACACAGAGTGGAAGGGCTGAAGAGATGCTCAGTGGTTAAGAGTCCTTTTTGCTCTTGCACAGGACCTAGGTTTGGTTCCCAGCACCCACACCATGTGGCTCACAACCATCCATCATTCCAGTTCCAAGATCCAATGCTTTCCTCTGACTTACGCAGGCAGGAGGCATGCATGTAGTACACATACATACACACAGGCCAAGCACTCATACACACAGAACTAAGTAAGTAAACCTAAATACAAACAAAAAACTACAGTGGAGCTGGTGGGCATCAGGAGCATGCCTGTAACTCCAGGACTTGGGAGAAGTGCCTGTGGCTTGTTCCTCTTTTCCTCAATATGACACTAGGTTTTTATTGTAGTACCAAGTAGAATTCATGCAATAGTAGGTCACATAAAACCCTGGTTTTAAAATAATAATAATCTAAACTACCCCCACCCCACAGTGGAAGTTTGCATGCAGTACACATACTAGGATGGTCCCAGCACTCCATACACTGAGACAGGAGGATTGAGTAAACCTCCTGGATTAAGAGTCCACATTTTCAACACCCACCACCCTTTTTTAAAATGTTAGCACTCACAAGGAAGAGGTGGGATGATCTCTGTGCATTAGGACAGCCTGCTCAATGTAGCAAGCTCAAAACCAGCCAGAGCTACCTAGTGAGACTGCCTCAAACAACAACCACAGGACACAGAGTGGAAGTAAACCTCTTGGTGGGGCAACTGTACCCCGGGGGGGTGTTTCTGCAAAGTAAGGGTGACAGGGGCACCGGACAGCAGGACTGTAGCCGGCAGCTGACCACCTCCCAGAGAAATTACTGAAACAGATCAAGGACATCAGCTCTTAATCTAGATAGCACACGTGGTATGGGGGTGTGGGAATTGGGCCAAAGGTCACTAGCTCCCTTTATTTACTTAACTCCAAGAGGAAAACTAAAGTTAAAAGCTGGCATCCAACCCTAAAAGAAGCTCACTGTAAGATCTGAACATCACTCCAGCCAAACGAAGGAGAAAAAGCACAGACTGTGAAAAATCTAAGTACTTACTTCAATTGCTATACACGAGTGTGTTCATGTGTATACACGTGTGCACATGCATGCAGAGGCCAGAGATCAAGGCTGGCTTTTCCTCTAGTGCTCTCCACTTTCTTCTGAGACAGGCTCACTGAATCAGCTAAAGTAGCTAACTAGGAATTCTCCAGTCCATCTGTGTGGCACTTGGATTGCTGGGTCATGCCACCAGGCCGAGGCTTTTGATGCAGGTACTTGGGACTGAACTCAGGTCTTCAAAGATGCACAGAGAATTCCATGAATGGAGCCATCACTCCAGTCCAGCTGTACTTTCATACAAAAGGTCCAGTATAGCAACGAACATCTAAGCCACGTGGAGAGGTAAATAAATATAATACGGAATTCTACAGGGTCAACAGAGGCCCGAGGGGAAGACACTGACCAAGAGGTTATCTCTAAGGCACTGGCCTGGGACAAAAAGAAACTTAAGCAGATATGGGAAGGTAAAGGCCTCTCTCTCTGCAGTCTGCCTGAGGCTTCTCACTAGCTGAGAATCAAGAATCCAAACAACAAACAACATCTGCACTGAAGGTTTCTGACATGGAGACAGTAGGCCTTTTATACAGAGATTCTTGAAATAATGTCAGCACAATAACAGACCATGTGGAACACCTGAGCAAACAAGATCTTGAATATGGCTTCCTTCCTTTCCCAGATGAAACTGTCTCGGAATCTCACAAACTAGTTAATTTACAGTAAAATCATCTATTTTCTCCACCCTGTGGTCTGGGGTTTCCTTTCTCAGCTCTGATCCTATACAATGCACATCAGGAACCACTCTAGCATCTCACTGAAGTTCCTTAGTATTCCTTTGAAAAGAAAAATTCAGAACCTTCCAAAATTATATACAGAGCAACAAGACAATGAAGCAAATGTCTCTCAAGGAACCCACACCGAGAGTGTCCCATCCAGATCTATCCCTGAGCATCTCTAGTCCTCAATCTATATTAACCTAAAGGGATATCAGCATTCTCTCCAGCGCTCAGGGAGGTAATAATCTGGGCTTCCATTGAGCAGAGGGCTTTGATGACCAACTCCTCAGACAGCAGCACAGAGATATGTTTCTGTCCAGTGGCACTGCATATTGAAGAGCATAGAAAGATGAACACAATGAAGATATGGAAGGTTCCAAAGAGGAACAGAAATTCAAGAAGTGGAAAATGCATTGTCACCGGGTGGCAAATTAGATTCAGAAGAAAAAGGGATCAGTGAATTAAAAAATAGCTTCATTTAATTTAAAACCAATGAAAAGGCAGAGCGGGGCAAGGAGATGGTTTAGTAGATAAAGCCCTGTTATGCAAGAAAGAACCTGAGTTTGTATCCCTAGGTCTAACATAAATGCTAGGTGGGTGTGGTATCTTCTCTGCAATCCCAGGGATCCCTCGGAGCAGGCTGGCTGTCGTATCTGTGAGATCTGGGTTCAACAGAGAGACCTTGTCTCAATGAATAGGGTGGAAAGTAAAGGAGGAAGACATCCGAAGTCACCTCTGGCCTGCAAACTCTCCCTCACCAGAGCAAGACATGGTGGCGCATATGCACCTCTCCCCATACAAAATAATCAAATGTAATGTAAAAATTCCCAAAGAAAAACATTTAGCTTAAAGAACAAAGAATCAGGAATCAGTAGCTAGCAAACCCTGTAAGACAGGCGTCTAGCTGAAGAGAAAAGATGCTGGGACAAAATCTGTATCACGAAAAACATGAGATCCACAATGCATAAAATACTTAACTCTGTTTACAGAAAAAAATGCAGCCCTTGTTCTATAGCAAACATAATAGACAAACACAAAACATAGCTAAAATGAAGAGATAATTGCCACAGCAGATAAAACAAAAATACTAAAAAATACTAGATTAGTCCAAAAGAAGCCAGGAAAGAAAAAGGGACAAGGAGAGCCAGTTCAAAAAGAAGAACCAACACTGACGGTGGCCTGCCTTCAGGCCGAGCAGGTGAGTAATCACAATACATACAGAGAATTAAACACCTCATTTAAAACGAAGGGGCTGTCAAATTACATTAGCCATGATACCACAGCCTAATCACTTTAAAGATAAAGACACAGATTAAAAATTAAAGGATGAGGCAAACAGACCACACGTGTAGCTTTGCTCTTCAGACAAGGCCAACTTGTAGAGACAGCTTCAGGGCCGGGGTAAGAGCTCACTCCTCAGCCTCTAGCTGGTTATTCTCTCAATGCAGATTCAAAATGCATGCAGCAGCACTAACAGTAACAGGGGGAAGACCACAGCCACTGCACTCTCCTCAGAATCTATAAACCACCTAAGAATGATCAGACTAAACAGTATGACGGCATTTACAGAATACTACAACTGCACAACAGTTTTTCTGTACGAACATGAGGCCACATGCTGTCCACAAAGCAATTTTAGGTATATTTAAGGAACTGAAACCATAGTATGTATGTTCTCTGACCACAGAATAATCACATGAAAAACTAAAATCCCCAAATATTTAAAAAGTAAATGTTGTTCTAAGAGTCCAGACTAGAGTAGAGCTACTTTTTGTTTGTACTTTGTTGTGAGACAGGGTTTCTCTGTGTAGCCCTGGTTGTCCTAGAACTTGCTCCATAGACCAGCCTTATAGATTCTGTCTGGCCTCTGCCTCCTGAATGCTAGGATTAAAGGCGTGTGCCACCATCACCCAACTGAGTATTGTTAAATACTTAACAATATTTAAGACTTATTTTAGTTGTGTGTGTGTGTGTGTGTGTGTGTGTGAGAGAGAGAGAGAGAGAGAGAGAGAGAGAGAGAGAGAGAGAGAGACAGAAGGGTTCGGGTGCCTGCAGAGGCCAAAAGAGGGTGGAGGTAGTGTGATGTGCAGGTCCTGCAAGAGGAGCAACCTATCTTAACCACTGAGCCATCTCTCCAGGCCCCTACTCAAGAATTTTCACATGCGATCTGCAATGCTAGGTGACCTGAGGTGAACAGCTGAACAAACAAGGATGCCATGTACAGAGACAGACACGGCAGAAGCAGCTTTGGCTCGGTACAGGTACCTGAGCATGCGACAGGACCTTCTAGGCTTCAGCAAGTATTTGTTTCACTTTCTTTGTTTTTTCAATAATCTACTGGACTATGTGTGTTGCTGTGTGTGCAGGTGTGCCATGTGCACACAGGAAGGTCAGAGAACAACTCTCAGTTAGTAGGCTTTCTCTATCCACCATGGGTTCCCTGGACAGGCCTCAAGCTGCCGTGCCTGATGGGTGCCTCTATCCGTGCCCAGATGTGGCTTCTTACTGCACGGTCCAGACAGATCCCCTGCTTCCCTCATTCACTGCAGTTTCCGCTCATCTGGTGCTTGGGTTCTGCACCCTAACCTCTGCTTTTCCACTGGCTTCCTCTTTTCTCAGGCGGCCAACATGGACTATGCCATTCACACTTGGAGGGGCTTTATTTACCCCCCTTCCCTCTTCGCTTTCTTGTTTAAGAAATAAGAAGCATTTATTTTTGTTTTTGAGAACTGCAGCCATGAGCACTGCATTTATAACATTTCCACGGCATTTTCTCCCCACTCCAGCTCCCCCACCCTCTCAAATGCCTGACTTCTTCAGTTTTTACTGTTACATATTGTGAACACATGTTTTAGCTCCGTGTATGTGTGTGCACCACATGTGTGCCTATGGAGGCTAGAAAAGGGTATCGGATTTCCTGAAACTGAAGTTACAGATGGCTTGTGAGTTGCCATGTAGATGCTTGTACAAAAGCAGCAAGTGCTCTTAACCACTGAGCCATCTCTCCAGCCTCACATATACTTCTCTTAAGACAAGATCTTATTTTGTCGTTGAGACTGGCGTGGAACCCCAGGGTAGACAGACCACTATGGCTTAAACTTGTGATCATCTTTCTATTCTGCTTCCCAAGGGCTGGAATTACATGCCTGCACCACCACAACTGGCTTGGAACTTCTTTTTAGCTCACTGTTCAATTTTATTTCATTTTTTAGTAGTATAAGGGATTGAATCCAGAGCCCCACACATCCTAGCATAGTGCTCTATCACTGAGCTACAACCAAGACCCTGACTCTTCAAGTTTAGCACTCAGGTCTTTAAGCAGCATGGGGCTTGACCTGTGTGTACCAACTCCTATCTGCTCTCTGGCTCCAAGACTCAGCACATGTAGGTTGTCACCCTATCACCTAGTCTGCCTTTCTTCCAGTTGGGAACAATTCCAGCCAACTCTCTAGCAAGCAACAAGACTGAACAGTAAGTTTGATTCTGTACACTGGATTTGAGGGTCTTTCATGCACCCAAGTAGCAGTTAGGAAAAATGAACCTTTCAGCTCAGCAAGAGCCTCCTCTCAGAAAAAGCCCACAGAATAACAGTCATCAGCAAATAGAGTGTAATAAAAAGTCCTAAGGGTGGGTGAGCTCCACAAGAACTCTAGGAAACAGAGGCTTTAATCTGTGAAGACTGAAATTCATCTGCATTTCTGAGGTAGGGAGGGTCTATATTGTCACATTCTCAAATAAGTTGCTAAGTCTAAAAAGGTTAAAAAAAAGCTATGGAAGGGGGGAAGGCTGAAGTGTGACCTAGAGAGCATTATGTATAAAAGTGTGCCACAATCTGGGGATTAGAGAGTGGTAGGAGAAGGCATGGAATGCGTTAGCATCTCCTTTCCAGTTTATTGTGTGAGTCACGGCAACCACAACACACATGACTCTGATTTAGAATCAGGCTTTGTATTCTTAAGATGTGCTGACTCAGACATCATTTACTTCTGGGCTCCACACATTCTATGAAAACCAGTATTTTTAGGTCTAGAGATAGAGATGCCTACATTCTCAGTGATCCTCCGCCCCTTCCCACTATAAGTAAAGGCACAATTTCTCCAGTCACCTTTTTTCTCTGGAGTCACCCAACTCTGACAATTAGAGATGTCTTTGGAAGTATATGATCGTGATACAGTTTATGACTGCTGCATATTATTAGCATCTAAATCATCAAAGACAAAAGAAAAGAACAGAAAGGAAAGGGTTTGAAGATACTCAGGATTTGGCTTCAAACATAGCTTACTGTAAGACAATGAAACTCAAATTAATAAAAGCCAGGGATGGGGTCAGTAGGATGGTTTACTAGGTTCAAATGGCTGGCAGGGCAAACCTGGCAAGCTGAGCGTGACTCTTGGAACCACATAAAGACGGAAGGAGGGAATCCTCTCCACAGAGCTGTCCTCTGGCTTCCACATGCATCTCACAGCACCCACAGTAAATATAAGATAACAAATAAAAGCCCAAGCACATTAGTACTGCATACATTATTACAAAGGGATCAAAAATGGGATTCATCTTTTCTTTCTCAACTCCTCACCCCCCAGGATGCATTATGAAACCCTTTCAAAAGCCACAGTGTGTATAAAATACATTCTCCAGTCACATGGACTCAAACCACAACATTCTTCCCAACTGCCATGCAAGAAAGCCAAGAATAATCTAGCTAAGACAACTTGCACATGTGAAACTGTGAGACTACTGTCCTGGGAACCTTGAGTTATTACTGACACACGAATCTTGGTTTACGGAAATCCCTTTCGGTCTTGTGCACAAGAGAGAGCCACTGGTAACCAAAAACAAAAACAAACAATAAACAAACAAAAAACCCATATATAGATAGCTAATAAACTGGGAATGTTCAATTACATTAACCAGTGATGCCTATTAAAATTAACAAAATCATCTCCATTAATGTTGGTTTTCAAAAGTTTCTGCAGTATATATGTGTTCAGCAACATATAACATATATCAAGAACCTTAAAAAAAATTCTCAGACACTTTAACCTGGTCTAATCTCACCTTTATTAATCTAACAACATAGAATCTGAATTTAATATCCAGTACCATATTGGTTATAGTGAGTTAAAGGCCAGCCTGAGCCATAAAAGACTCTGTCTCAACCCATTTCCAACCTAGATGTTTTTTTTCAAAAAAGGTTTAAATATTATGTTTATCTTACTCAGTAAAAACTGTTAGCAGAAATGTAAAATGCTGACTTGAAACTAGACTTAGCTACTAATATATTTATTCAGATTAGTCCTTTAAGGTTTTTTTTTTTTTTTTTTTTTTAGCACTTTCTGAAACAACATTCTATAAAGTTCAACCCTATTTATTTTTATTGTATGTATAAAAGCCTGCAGGTATGTATGTAGTGCACCAAATGTATACAGTGCCCTTGAAAGCCAAAAATGGCATCTGATGCCCTAGAACTGAAGTTAGAGGCAGCTGTGAGCTGTCAGGTGGCAGCTGGGAACTCAACTCAGGTCTTCTCCAAGAGCAGCCAGTGCCCTAACTGCTAAGACACCTCTCCACGACACGATGTATTGTTTTTATTATGTGTGTGCTTATATATGTTGGGGGAAGTGCATGCTCATGTGTGTATGGAGGTAGACATCATGCCAAGGTTTTCTGTGGGTTGAACCCAGGACCTTCTATCCCAGCCCTTATTAGTCACTTTGATCACAGGGCTAGTGTATCTAATCCTTCTTCTTATAGCTAATGTCTGGTCTTCAGGGGGTCAAGAAATCACATCTCTTTCAGTCTTCAAAGTAAAGTGCTCCTTACACTTAAGGAGAAAAGAAACCACAAGTAAGGTCACTAATAATTCTGTGGTTTGTGCAAATTTGGGGTAATCAGCTATGGGAATAAATGTCACCGTGCAAATTGAAGTCAGAGGACAGCATCCGACAGAGGGAGCAGAGGACCCAGTAGAACTGTCCCCACAGCTCTTGGAAAGAAGGGTTTTGTTGACATTGCAGACTTCTAAGGCTAAAGCATTCAACAAGTTAGAACAATGGTAATTTAAAATAATTTTCTGGTTATAAAATAAACAAAACAAGAAAAATCTACTCAAAAGCAAATTCCATGTCTAGTTTCCTTAGCTACTTTGAGAGTCTCACTTACCCTTCTGGTATTTTCCAGGATCTTGGGGTCAGGTTTTCCGTAGTTAGGGGGATTGGCGTACGGATCATACCCAAGTTTGGCAAGCATGGGTGCAATCACCGCCATGTCTTGTAAAACGTCGGGGGGTATCTTCCCAACCCACTTTGACAGCGCCGCCACATTGACAGGCTTGATGACTTGGTCTGTTGATCTTTCCACTCTGAGAACAACACAACAACATGAACAATTACTTAGAATCTAAACAAAACAAAACACATGGTGGCACACACCTATAATCGCAGTGCAAGAAAAGGGGGAGGCATCAGGAGTTCCAGGTTATCCCTATGCACAAGAGCAAGTCAGAGGTCAACCTGACTCCAAGGGATTCGCATCTCAAAAAGAAAAAGTTAAACAGTTGTAAATTCTCTTTGATAGCTTTAAATTCTTTGTCTGTGCTGCTGAGATGGCTCAGTGGGTAAAAGCACTTCACGGAAGAAGATGACTGACCTATACCTCTCCCTGTCCTCTGCCCGTATTCACTCACTCAAACAAACTCTCTAACACAAACACACAGACACACAGATACACACACACTCACACCACAACACAGAAATAAAATATAAATAATAATCATCTGCATTATATTATAAACAATTATAAAAGGTTGGGCAGATGTTGTCATGATTCATTAGAATAGATGGCATGGGAGCTAGGAATGGCAGTGTACACCTTTAATCCCAACACTTGGAAGACAGAAACAGGTGGATTTCTTTGAGTTCAGAGCCAGCTTGATCTATATAGTGAGTGCAAAGCCAGCCAGGGCTATATAGTGAGACCCTGTCTCCAGAAAGAAGAATAGATATTATGGGCCAGGGAGACAGCTTAGTCTATGCACTTGGCAACAAGCCTATCAACCTGAATTCCATCCCCAGGACCAACTTGGTGAAAGGGAGAACTGACTCCCATTGCTTGTCATTACATGTGCCTGCTCTGCTCTGCTCTCTCTCTCCCCCACACACAAATAGTAAACATAATAAAAATGTAAAAGAATGAACAGCAGAAGAATGTCTCCTTCAGTCTTAGAAAGTAGCCATCATGTAGCTTTGGTGAGTACGAGGGCTTTCAGTTACCATTCTGGCACTCTCCATCTCTCTGGAACCTAAAAGCACTGTGCTTAACACATTGCTGTGTTTCAAAACCCACAGTCCAACATGAGCCAGCCAGCATCCCCATCAGTCATGGGAGTCCAGCCTCTGCTCCTTTCTCAGCATCTACAGTGATAGCTGCTCAATCTCAAGAAACGGGATCAAGGCCAAAGCCCTAAACGATTACGTTGAGTCACTAAACACCACGGCCAGGCTGTCTGTCTGTCTGTTGAGCCACAGCTGAATTACAGCATGCAGCAACTCCTACCAGAACTCAAGTCCTCCATGTTACAGCATCAGTGTTGGAGTGGACATGCAAAGAGGAGGAAAGTCAGTGGATGATCACAGGGAAATGTCACCAGAAGCCATATTTTTTTTAATGTGAATTGGTGTTTTGCCTGCATATATAACTGTGTAAGGGTGTCAGATCTTGGAATTACTGTTAGCTGCCACAAGGATGCTGGGAATCGAACTCAGGTCCTCTAGGAGAACAGTGCTCTTAACCACTAAGCCATCTCTCTAGCCCCAGAAGCCATATTTTTGAAGACTAGTGTTAGAAAATGTTCAGATATTTGTCTTTGTAAAAGCTGGTTTTAACTTGCGTAGGACCAATGAGGTAGCTGAGCCTGTAAAGCACTTGCCACCAAGCCTGATGATTTGAATTCCATCCCCAGAACCTACACAGTAGAAGAAGAAAACCAACTTCTACAAGTTGTCCTCTGAGTTCCACATATATATAGTGTCATGTGTACATACACAGACATATGTGTGCATGTGCACACACACACAAATACATGTAATCTTAGTAGTTCTAGCAAACATTTTAAAATGCATATATAAGTTAAATTCAGATGTTCTGGGACTGAAGACATGGCTGAGTAGCTAAGAGCACTTGCTGCTCTTAAAGAGGACCAGAGTTCAGATCCTGGCACCTACTTTGGGTGGCTCATGACTGCCTGTCACTCCAGCTCCAGAGATTCAATATCTTCTTTTGACCTGGGTGGATACACCCACAGAGCACATGGGTGTACACAAAGACACACATATGCATAGATAAAAATCCTTTAACGGTATGTCATATTGGAAGCTGGAATGACGTCTCAGCGGTTAAGAGAACTTGCTCTTGCAAAGAAGCAAGATTCGGCTCCCAGCACCCAAACGGCAACTCACAACTATTTGTAACTGCAGTTCCAAGTGATGCCCTATTTTGACCTCCACAGGCACTAGGCACGCAGATGACACACATGCACACATGCAGGCAAAACTCATACACATAAAGCAAAATATCTAAATCTAAAAATAAAAATTTGCTATACACAGATGATATATATATGACATAATTGCTTACACATGTAGGCGTGTGCACACAAAGAATCATGCACAAATGCAAGCCAACAGAGCAGTGGAACATCAAAGATTCAACAAAATTTTATAATTAATATATGAAAAAGAAATCAAAATTAGATTCTAAAAAAGATTCAAGCTCTCGCCAGGCGTCCTCGTCAGAGTGACATCGTCTTTAAACCCTGCGTGGCAATCCCTGACGCACCGCCGTGATGCCCAGGGAAGACAGGGCGACCTGGAAGTCCAACTACTTCCTTAAGATCATCCAACTTTTGGATGATTATCCAAAATGCTTCATTGTGGGAGCAGACAATGTGGGCTCCAAGCAGATGCAGC